>WNWU01000021.1:2103319-2118390 GCA_012654045.1 Ptyas mucosa
AGATAGATAGATAGATAGATAGATAGATAGATAGATAGATAGATAGAGACAGACAGGCAGGCAGGCAGGCAGGCAGACACAGACACATATTAGTACATAGATACATTTTGTCATGTTTTTCCACAATTTATTTATTAAATTTTTATGCCGCCCATCTCCCCTACAAGATGACAAATAATGGATTTTATTCACACTGATATTTTTATTACATGTTATATTTTACATGTAATTCACATAAATTGCCTTGAATAATTACATAGGAAAGAGATGGATTTAATAATGTTTTAAAATTTTACATTATGGTTTTCTTCTCTGCAATTAGAATGACATAAGAAATCACAAACCAGGTAGGAGAAGTTACATGGCTCCACCACTAACTTTTCTTGTGGTTCTTGTTCTGGAAACTGTCATTTATGAAATTCAAACCATCTCAGAATATAATATTGGAATTTCATTAAATGCTCTTCAACATATGTTTCGAGTAAACATCAGAATAAAATATCTTCCTAATATCTGATTAGCCTTTCCACCCACACTTATTAGATTCTGCATGTGTGGGTGTATCTGCTGTTCGCATGCTATATAAGAATTCTGTCTTAATTTAAAAAAAAATCTTTATCTTTCTAAATTCAAATACCTAAGGACAAAAACGGTTTGTTAGAGCTGTGAAAAAAAAAACATTCTCCTTGTCTTCTGAGTAACATTACAAGGTGACAGGTGTTTGAATTATTAAATATTAATGTGAGTCATGTAAAAGTTCAAAACATTTTTGTTACATATGTACTGTACATATGTTCATGTATAATAAAATGTGTTCCACTTAAGTGAAAAAAAAATGGCAGTCATAGTGATTTTTGAGTATAAAGTTTAGAGAATGTGTTGTGCAAATCAAATATGTGACGGGGTCAGTTATTGGAATCTGTTGAGTACTTAGCAACTTTTCATAGGCATCTTATCACTTATGATTAATTTACCTGCTGATAGGTACCACAAGTGTTGATTAAGGGTATTGGTAATTCTGTAAATTAATTGATTTTTCCCATCTCTAATCAGTTCTTTCAGGCCTCCCAATGATGTACTGATGATCACCACTTAACTACAATGATCACCACTTAACTGAGTCCATCCACTGTGCAGGAGGTCAACCGCTTCTTGATTTTCCTTCCACGTTTCCCAGCATTTGAGCCTTTTCCAGAGAACTAAGATAAATTAACATTACATTTCATCTGAACATAGTGACATAGAACATAGAATAATAGAGTTGGAAGTGACATTGGAGGTCTTCTAGTCCAACATCCTGCTCGAGCAGGAGACCCTATACCATTTCAGATAAATGATTTCCAGGCTAAATGATTTTTTTTCAGTATCTCTTTTCTTAGATAATTATCTGAATTAGTAAAACAACCTTATGTGAGAAAAAGTGAGTTCTTTCCTTTCCTGCCATTAGGCTATTCAAAATATCAGGCTTCTTTTAGCAAACTTTCCTTTAGCAAAAAAAAAAAAAAAGAGAGAGAGAGAAAAGAAAAGGTATTGAAAAGGGCTAAGCAGGAGAAATCTGCCTGCTTCAAAAATGATTAGGAAAACATACCTTGAGAGATAAAGAAGCATGAGTGCAGATACATTTTATTTTATTTTTTTTAAAAAACTTTCTTATATGAGTTATTTGATTACTCTGAAGGAAAATTATGAACACAATAAAACAATATTGTGTGGGTTGACTGGGGAAAAGAGAAATGGTATTTTTCCCAGTTTTTTCCCTAGATTATTTTTCCCTAGATTAACATTTTCATTGATGATTTTTACAACTTTTTTTTTAAATCTACTTCTTCCGTATCCCTGCTTTTGCTATTGTATATTTTATCTTTAGTATTTCTCTAGCCAATACCTTTTAAACCTTTTTAAACATAGACAAGCTAATGTTCCATTTGGATCAAAATGCAAATAATTCAGTAATGGCTTTAAAATTATCTTTGCAATTTTCCATGGCCAAATAGCAAGCATTCCCTTCCTGCTATTACATTTACCTATTTTGTATTTCTCAGCGGATAATACTCATGCTTGGGTATAAATATAGTGAAATTTATAAAGACAGATGGAAAATATCCAAAACCTTTCTTCCTCAACAACATAAACAAATGCTGAAATATCAGAACAGGAGCGAACGATTAGATGAGGAGACCCAAATTCATTGGTAGCCTTCGTACCTTAATGAATAAGGACATGCATTCAATTTCACAGCTAGTATGATTGTTGGCCGAGCTGGGACAAAAAGTAGCCAGAGAAATAATTGAAGCCTGGGAAATGGGCCCTTTGTCAGTCAATAGGAGTGCTGATTTATCACCAGCTTATTGGGTACTCAGGAGCCAAGATGTGGGCGCACAAAGAAACAACAATTAACGACTTAACAACACTATAATTAACAACTAAAACTACACATAACCAAGAATTCTATAAATACAAATCGTAGAATAGCCAGTGCCCATATTCTGGGGAGAGAGAGAGAAGTTCCCTGATTATGGGTTCTAGCACGAGCTTGAAAGCTTGGAAGAATAAATCTTTAGTCCTGGTGACCAACTCAGATTAGATCCTGCAACAATGTCCAGGGACATGTATATTACCTTCATTCATGAAATGCTGAACCCTCATCCATACTATTGTATGCTGTACTATGGTAGGTTTTGCAACAATTAAGATTCAAGGAAGAACAGTTGTTTTTGAGCATTCACGCCGTGACCTTAGATACAAAAGCTAGCTGAGTGACTTTGGACTCCTCCTCATCCCATGATAAAAGGCTTGGGCAAAATTCTGTCACAACCAATGAATTATCACTCAGTTGATCTAAAAAATATGTACTTGTGGGAAAAATGCTAGGAAGAAAAGTGAGGTCACTCTTGGCTACTCCATATTTTCCCAGGATTGTGCAACCTCAACAAGACTTGGGAGTATATTTTCCTCAGATGCTGCGTGAGCGCCCACAAATGCTTCACAGCTCTCTTTCCCACATTTTTCCACATCATTGTTCAATTCCAATGTTTTTTTTTAATTCTTGATTCTTAGAAGCATTCTCATGTTGAAAATTAGAAGAGGATCCAGCATTGCAACAGTATGATATTTTGTGTGTGTGTTTGTGTTTGTGTTTGTGTGTGTGTGTGTGTGTGTGTGTGTGTGTGAGAGAGAGAGAGAGAGAGAGAGAGAGAGAGAGAGAGAGAGATCTTTTTGAAAGAAAGTAATATGTACCGTTGTTGGTGTTTAAAAATGCTGCACCTCAATTAAACCAATACACATTAGCCTTCTTTGATGTTTATCAAATTGAGGAGTGCAGCTTTATAATGAAGAATCCCTGCCTAAAATTGGATTGAGAATCTCATTAAAATCCCCATTAATTATCAAAGAACTACAAATAATAAAGAAGAGGTTGCTTAAACAATCAGAAAGCATACTTGCAAAGACTAAATTAGGGCTGTAAATAACGGTCAACTTAATCGTACAAATTAAAGACTTCTTTTCACATTTGTAATCATTTGCATCACAAAAAAAATCAATCTGTTTTATACATTAATATCTCATTCTTCTTTTCGCCATTAGGAAACCATCAATACAAACCTCTCCTACCCAGTCTTTCCAAAATCTAGCCTTACCTTCAACCCATGAACTTTTTGCTATTAAAAATACCCAGCAAATATTTTAATTTACTTCTTCTGTGATTTTCCTCCCCCCACTTTTCACATTCCATGGCAGAGTACTATACAATTTAAAGAAACATGTTCAAGAAGTGTCTGAACGTACTCCTTTGTTTTGCTGTTGTCTATATTGCAAGCCTGCTCTGGGTCTGCATTCAGAGCTAACCGAATAAGGTCAGACAATTGTAAATAAGAGGGAATGTGCACTTTCAGATTGGCCTGTCAGTTTGCATCCTGGTGATTTGTTTGGCCTCCTATGCCGAGCCCCCATTGTCAGTCTGAGTGAAAGCTCCAACCTGTTTCATACAAGCTACCAGCAGGAACCGTTGCTAATAATTGCACAGGTCACCAAGGGGCATCAATAAAGGCAGGATCGTTCATCAGGTGGTAACTCTCAGGGTGTCGCTAATGACAAGGAATAATCAATTAAAAATAAATAATGCAGTCAAGTTTCAACCTATCTATGTATTTTCCAACTTTGGGGAAAAAAATCAGAGCCAAGGAGATAAAAAGGATAACGAGTGAATTGATAACCGACTATTTCTGCAGGGGAACATCCATTTATTGACAGCAAAAGAATTGTCAATAAATGGATCTTTCTATTCAAAGCAGAACTCCGGGGTTTCAACTTAGTGATAGAATGGATATTTGAAGTGAGATACATTCCTTGTCACTATTTTTGCATTCATTTTTTTGACTTTGGTTTTGCTAAGTCTGGAATCCAGAAATGGCAAGTTTCTATTTTAACCTACATGCATCTTGTCAACTTCTGAGTAAATGTCATGGCTCCTGGGTTAAGGCCATGACAATAAGAAACAATTTCTGAAAATACCAGTAAAGATTGTAGAACAACTTTCTTTACTTGTCTCAACAATTGCTTTTGTGTTTGATATAATTATGTTCACACTTGCTAACACACAGGAAGAAAATGTGAGAACTGCTTCCCAATATTGCGATCTCAGTGTGTTGACAATGATTTGTATGTATTCCAAGACAATAGTTAAGACACGGTTTCATGTTGTGTTGATAAACTATAAGTGGGGGAAAAATGCCCTTTTTGACAGAACTGAGTAATTCTGATCCAAGTGTGTTTCATGATCTATAATAAATTTAAGATAAAAAATCCTTTTCACCTTTCTGTTGTCCACAAAAATAAATAGTCTATGCTGTAAGAAAGAGTTGTTTAAAATAGGACCCTTGAGGTGTTTTGAGCATAGCAGCATTTTTCCTATAAAAAAGAACTCTCGAAGCTGACTTTGAGATTGGGAAAGAAACAGGGGTAACTCAAAACATAATTAACAAGCAAATTATATTTCAGGATCTATCATAGCTTGAAAAAAAGATGATTAGCCCTTTGGCCTTAGAATTTGGAGAAAAGAAGTTTCAAACTTCTTTTAAAGATCCCGCTTTAATGAATTCACAAATGAATATTCAAGTTTTGGCTTAGTTTCCAAGGTTCCCTATATTAATTCATTACTTTCTTGACAATAAATGGAATTAATAAGACTCATTGCAAATCCTTCTTTCTGAATTATACTTAGCTATTTGGAGCATGACAATTCCATTTGCGTTGGTGTTCCAAAAATGTTATTATTCATGGAAGAAATTTCTTATACATTAAGCAGATTTAAAGGTAGAGATAGTCCACAGTGGCCCTCCGGGTGTGGGTAATAAGTGAAATACAATTATATCCAAATTAAAGTTTGCATTCAAGTGTCTTAATTATTTTAATTTTTTTTCACCCCAATGGAGTTGTGGCGGGGGGGGGGGATTGTAAAGGGGTCAGAACTCTGAGGACCCAGTTTGTGGGGGCAATAAGCTGACTTTGTATAAAATATACAAAAGTATGAAGGCTATTGCTTAGCGCATTGTAAGCCTCCCTGAGTTTCTGGAGAAGGGCGGCATATAAATCAAATTTAAAAAACAACAACAACTCTATCTGCCTTATATTTGTTGCAGGGCCGGGTTCCAAATCCCATCACTACCAGTTTGCTTGTGCGTGCACTCGCGCTTACGTGTGCACACGGCGTTTTGCACATGCGCAGAAGCATCTGAGCAGGTGGGCGGAGCTTCCTGCCATCGCCGCAACTGGTTTGCCCGATCTGGTGCGAACCAGTAACAACCCAACACTGGTCTGTTGGCAAAATAAATGTCTCAAACTTGAATGGGATGGGACCAAATCTGGTGGGAAAAAATTGGTAAAAGAAAGATCACATTTGAAAATGAGCCAGATACAGCCTAGAATTAGAAAGAAAAATGTCCCAGAAAAAATAAATCCCAATCCATCTCAGTGAGTGAAGCAATTGACTCACTTAATGAGTGAGGTGATTCAAAATGCTGGCAATTGCCTTCTTTTGACTCAGAACGGAGTAAATGCACCCTACCCTCTGTTGTGAAATGGGTGCAGTGGTGGGTTCCTCCCAGTTTGGCCCAGTCCTCCCGAGCCAGTAGCGGTGACAATATGACATCACCGAACCGGTTCTGCCCCCCCAGGCCCTCTGTGCCCCCTCTGTGTCCCCCCCACCCCCGCATTATTTTTACCTTTTATTTGGCCCCACCCCCAATCTATTGCTGTCTCCTGAGTCCCAGCTGATGGCTAGAGGGAAAAAAACTGTTTAAACTCTTGCTGAGGGGCTTCAAAGGGCCGCCCTACAGCTGATCAGTGTTAAAAGAAAACAAATGAGTAGACCAGTGCCTGCAAAAATACATGACTAGATCAGTGCCTGCAAAAAAAAATGGGTAGATCGGTACAGCTCTGCAAGCAGTTAAAAGCCTGGTAGACCAGTACCTCTATTAAATCCTAAATAATTGTCACATGACCATAAGCCACGCCCACAAAATAAGTCATGCCCACAGAACCGGCAGTAAAAAAATTTAGAACCCACCCCTGGATGGGTGGCTGTAAAAATGATATAGGTTTTATCAGCCTTCCTGATGTATGGTGACATTGCACAGAACGTTTACAAGAGACATAGTAGAATGTAGTTTTTAAGGTACTAGAACAAGAATGGGGAGATACTCTTTAGGCATAGAAGTCAACTAAGGGACTTTGGGCCAATCAGCCCCCACCAGTGACAGCTAGCTGTGAAACAAAAATGCTCATTTTATCATATGTTCGTAACTTCATTTTGGAAAATGAAATGAACAAAATACCAAATGGGTGGAGCTTGCAACTAAGCATAACAAATGCTAGGAACAGCAAGCAAAAGCATTGGGTACAACTTTCACAAACTCACTGCTCCACATTTAACTTTCAGAAATAAAGTCCGTATTCTTTGAACTTTGTCAACAAAGGATGAGAGTTGCCAACAGAAGATGCTGTAGGGTCTTTACATAGAAATCTGCTTATCAGCATCATGTGGTACAAGTAGAATAGAATAGAATAGAATAGAATAGAATAGAATAGAATAGAATAGAATAGAATAGAATAGAATAGAATAGAATAGAATAGAATAGAATAGAATAGAATTCTTTATTGGCCAAGTGTGATTGGACACACAAGGAATTTGTCTTGGTGCATATGCTCTCAGTAGTCTTCAACTTAAGACAACAACTGAGCCCAAAATTTCTGTTGCTAATTGAAACAGTTGTTAAGTAAGTTTTGACCCCATTTTACAACCTTTCTTGCCACGGTTGTTAAGTGAATCATTTCAGAGTAACCCAGTTGTTAAGTGAATCTGGCTTCCCCATTGACTTTGCTTGTCGGAAGGTCGCAAAAGGTGATCACATGACCCTGGCACATAGCAATCGTCATAAATATGAATCAATTGCCAAGTGTCTGAATTTTGATCACATGACCATGGGTATGCTGCAACGGTCGTAAGTATGAAAAACAGTCATACTTCACTTTTTCCAGTGCCATTGGAACTTTGGTCATTAAATGAATTGTAAATTGAGGATTATCTGTATTGAGATCATTTCCCCCTCTTAGAAGTAACACAAAAAGAGTTTTATTTGCAGAAATGTGTGGGTGGGAATATTTGACTCTAATTGACCTTTCACTGTTGTCATTAATGCCAAGCACAGTAGGGCTAAAAAAAATTAGGCAAGCATTAAGAAAGATTCACTTTTGGATCATTTCAAGTTGCTGCAGATCAGCAAGAAAACTTAGATAATGTTAAAATCATGTTTCATAACATCCTCTAAAATAGAAGCAAAGAACAGAATAATAACATGTCAAAACTAGAATTGATGCTTCAGTATTTCTTTTAAATTTTGCTTCATATACTTTATATTTCTCATATGTCAAGTCTTAAGCTAATAAAAATGAATAACCCAACACCTAATGATTTAAAACTAATAATGTAATATAAATGTAAACGGTTACTGCAAATTAATTCCGTGCAAAGCATTATTTCATGTATCTGACCTGCATTTTTATGATTCTGTCTACTAATTTTTTTGCTGATCATTACTGCACTAGCATTATTTTCTTTAGTTATCACTACATAATTCCAGTATAAACTCGAAATAAATGTTTTTATATATTAAAACTAAGTGCACAAAATATTAAAAATTAAAGTTTTTAACTACATCATTTTTTTAAAAAAAATCTTGAAATAGAAAACATCTTGAAACCTAATTATTCTGAAGGAAAATTAGTTGCTATAACAACACTGTCATTTTTCCTTCAGGTATTTTTTTTTCTTAACGTATTTTTAAATTTTTTGTTGCCATAACAACAGGATGTGTTTTTAATATTCAGTTGTCATTGTTTTCTGCATTAAAAATACAACAAGAAAACAGTGTTAGATGTGTTGTCAAGAATCTTCATTGCTCTTTACCAACTTAATTACTATCTTGTACAGATGTACATAGGAATAAACCTCACTGAACTCCATGTGACTTTATTTGATTGGGAAAATATCTGTGGCGCAAAAAAAAAATAGAAAAGGAAAGAAAAGAAAAATAGAGGCATATTTCTGTAACATTTCAATTTGCTGAAGTATGCAGGTACACATTTAAAATTAATGCTGTAGTTAAATGAAATGATATCTCCCTTGTAGTGGTTAGATTTGGTAGATCTGCTTGATCAATCTCTTCGCAAAGAATGGGAGTCTCAATAGTGGGAAGTGATTTCCTTTGGGGAAAGGACAGATTTCATTCCCTCAATTTATGATCCATCACTTGGGCCAGACCATTGCAAAATAGATCTCACATCTACTGATAGCATTGTCCTTCATGAATGTATCTCCTTTTAAAACCACCTGAAGGTAGTTTTCATTGCTCCAGTTTGGGCAACAAAACCTGCAAGTTAATAATCCATTGTATGAAAACGCATTACTGCTTCCCCTGAATGTATTACTAGCCAATAAAGCAGATTTAGCCCATTTGGCAAAGCAAAGTTTCTTTGCATCTCCAGAAGGCTGGGCTCAGCAGTGATTGGTTGATTGCCCACACGTTATGTTTTTAATCTATCACAAGACACGCATTTATTCAAACACGCATTCACAAGACACGCAGTTATTCAAACACGCATTCATAGCTGCACACACAAACTTTGCCCACATCCATGTTTAACTTAATTGCTGCATTACCCTAGGTTAAACTGACATAATGGTCCACAAAGGAATATCTCCAGGGGTGGGTTCTACTTACCTTTACTACTGGTTTGCATCGTGACCGCGCACATGTGCAGATCGCTTCTGATGATGTCTGGGTCAGTGGGCGGAGCCTCCCGCCGGTTTTACTACTGGTTCTGTAGAACCGGTCCAAACTGAGGGCAACCCACCACTGAATATCTCTAATCAGAAATTCTATTAATCAAGTTTTCAGGTGGGGCATACATGCCCATGAAATCATGAACTGACCTGATAAATATGCCTTGTGAACACAATCATTCAGTAACATGTACACACATGCAGACATACTTTCAGATATAAAATATATTAGTGGTTGGAATGACTTTGGGATTGAAGGGAAAATGGTACTTCAGCTATGAAGAATATCTGTGCAACTATCATATAGCTCCTGTTTACAATATGATCCTAAGAAAAAGTGGTAGGATTGGCCAACAGCTGCTATATGTGGTTAGGGACCACATTTTTTTTTCCTTTCAATTTTGAAATGCTATACAGAGTAGGTAAGTAGGTAGAGATGGATGGACAGACAGACAGACAGACAGACTGATGATATGCACATACAAATACTGTATCCAGGTTAATGCAAGCACATTTAAATCTATTTCCCTGCATTGCTTTAAACCCTGCAAGAATTACTCAGCTGCAAAAACATGATTTGAATAGAAAACATTCTTTCCATGTATGTAACACTTCCATTTAGCTATCAGAAGCACAATTAAATTTAGGAGTAAATGCAAAAAGAGAGGCATCCCTACAAGTTTTCTTCTCCGTTTGAATCATCCTCTTGATTATGCTAGGAAGATTCTTCTTATCCTCAAATTTCTGAAGCAACATTAGAAAGATTTTAATAGAACAGAAGTTGCAATGCTTCAGAAGTTTAAAGCTGCATATGGTTCTTTGGTGGACCTGATGTGCTTTAGTTCTGTATAATAAAGGTGAAGAACCTTATCACATCTAACTGGTCTTCAGAATCTTGTGTTTCATCTAAGAATCTTAACGGAATCTTTGAGAAGTGGCTGGCTATATTTGCCCCCAATGCATTCTACCCAAACATGTTCTAAATACCACACAGTTCACCATTCTTTGCAGGCTGGTGAAGAGTAATGTTTCTAATTTTTACTTTGTTGTAAAGAGTGTTGTGGCTTTAGGTCAGAATTATGCACCGAAATGATTTGGTATCAGAACTGTCACTCAGGCACGGTAACACAGGACATCTTCTCTCAGTTTACATTCTGGAGTAAAAGAACTAAAGCAATGAATTGGGGAGGATAGTGAAGGGAAGGACAAGTTTGAAGAACTTCTGAATCTTCTATAAAAGTTTTATTGTGTCAAGAGAGAAAGAGTCTGAGACTCTACAAATATGTTCTATTAATGCAAGGTTCTAAAAGTCCATTTTAAATTATGTTATAAAATAATTCAGTTCTTTGTTTAAGTAATATTAAACATTTAAAACTTTGCTATGCTATTCTATATCTTGCTCATGCTTCATCCATATCAAGTTACAATAGAAATAAATAAAATTGTGGCAGGTTTCATGATAGAAGGAAACAATTTCCTGGGTTAATGGGATTATACTTTAAATGTGATAGAAAGAAAAAAGATGTGAAAATGATACCATAGGCAAGATAAGGAGAGGAACACAACATAAACATGTGGAGTTCACATGATAAAAGTAAAGTAGTGATTTAATATATTTTATTATGAAAGTTATGCATTCTAATGACAATTGATAATCTGTCCCTAAATATGCCTTCAAAGACTGCGATACATGTCATAAACCATGTGGAATCACTCTCATCTATCCATTCAGCTCTCTCTCTTGCTCTCTCGCTCTCTCTCTAGTTAATATATACATAATTATATATATAATTATATATAGATATATAGATATATAGATATAAAATATGTTTTTGTAGATTTTCACGGGTAGAGGTATGCAAGTTTTGGTGTATTGGAGTCTTTTCCTGTGTAAGATTGAGAGTATCTTGGCGACGTTTCGACGAGGTCCCACTCGTCATCTTCAGGCTGGTGTCTTCAACTTGGTGCTTGTGTGAGGAAAGCGTGATCGGAGCTGCCGTCTCTCTATAAATACTGGTGGGGAGGTGTGGGGTGCTGGCTTAGTTGCTGTGAGCGGGTTGGTTGCCTGTGTTGTTACATCTTGATTAGTTGATTAGTTGATTAGTTGATGGAATTGATGTTTGCAGATTAATCGGTTGTTTTGTAACATACTGTGTGGGTGACGTTCTTGATGTGTGCCCATTAGTCTTTTGTGTTTTAACAACCTGGGTAATGGGCTGTGTGTTAACATCCTGAGTTCTAGTGTTGTGATAACCTCAGTTTTTTGATGTAATGGCTGTGATGACACATCCCAGGCTTCAACTCAACCTCAAACTCGGAGCCAAACCAAAGCCCATTGCTAGGAATATAGAGTAATTTATTTGCAAATCTTCATGTGCCTAAGAATAAGAAAGGATTAAAAGTAATTTAGTTCTATTAAGTCTGATGATATATAACATTTACTTGTGACTTTAGGCTTGAAAAAAAAACTTGTAAGTGATGCACAACTTTTTGCATTATTTCATTTATTCTTAAACTTATATGCTACCTGTCTTGCCAGAAGCAACTTTAGGTACTCACAATCTTTCACTTAAAAAGCAAATTAAAAATTCAATTAATCATTCAATTAAAAAGCAATAAAATTCATTAGAACAATGAAGACGGATCGTAAATTTAAAATTCAGATAAAGTTTTGAATCTGGTTTGCTTATCAGAAAAGAGTTCAAAACAGTGTTGGGCACTGCATTTCACTTGTCCCCAAAGAAAAGCTCTGAATTCTTCAGCAGGTGTGTATCTGCCTCCTGTATTTGTCAGTATCAACTTGCAAAGCTCAGAATACATGGCATTTTAGAAATGAAGAAGCTGGAAAAGAAAAGCTTTGTGGCTTTTGTGATTGTTGAATCAGAATACAGATAGTCCTCGACTTACAACAATCGATTGAATGACCATTCAATGGCACTGAAATAAGTGACCTTTGACCATGTTTCACACTTGAAACCATTGCAGCAACCTGATGGTCATATCATCCAAATTCAGAAACTTGGCAACCAACTCATACTTACGACGGTTGCAGTGTCCCGGGGTCATGTGATCCCCTTTTGCGACCTTCTGACAAGCAAGATCAAAGGGGAAGCCACTTAACAACCATGTTGTTAACAGCTGCAGTGATCCACTTAACAACTATGGCAAGGAAGGTCATAAAATGGGGCAAATTTCACTTAACCACTGTCTCACTTACCACCAGAAATTTTGTTCTCAATTGTGATCGTAAGCCAAGGACTACCTATACTTGAAACAATATGGTTTTAAAATAGCCATTTTGTAAAACAAAACTAGCTTACTTTGCATTGAGGCTCAGACCAGAGGTAGGTTTCCGCAGGTTCTGACTAGTTCTGGAGAACCGGTAGCAGAAATTTTGAGTAGTTCGGAGAACTGGTAGTAAAAATTCTGACTGGCCCCTCCCCCATCTATTCTCTGCCTCCTGAGTCCCAGCTGGTCGGGAAGAAATGAGGATTTTGCAGTAATCTTCCCCTGGAGTGGGGAAGGAATGGATATTTTACAGTATCCTTCCCCTGGAGTGGGGTGGGGATGGAGATTTTACAGTAACCTACCCCTGCCATGCCCACAAAGCAACACCCACAGAACCGGTAGTAAAAATTTTTGAAACACACCACTGGGTCAGACAAATCCTACTGAATCACAAATTATGTAAAACAGTATTATTATAGAGCAGCAGTGACACAAAAATGAGGACCTAACCAACCAATCTATTCTTTTCCTCATTGGGGCAATAAAATTAGATATGTTTATTAAGTGACCAGCAGTCCACGTAGATTTTTGAGGCAACTTTAATCTTACATTTTCTCCCTTTTTCGTGTTGCCATTGCTTTCTGTTGTGTTTAAAAGACAGATTTTTTTTTTTAACAGCAGGCAAAGTAAACATCTCCTTCAAGCTACGCTCTGCTTGTGGTGACTTACTCTATAAGGATCTATTCATGCAGTTTTCTTGGCATGTCATGCAAGTGGTTCTCTATTGATTCCTTTGGGGATATTTTTTTAAAAATTACCATTCTCCACTACAGCTCTGCGCTTCTTAAATCCTCCCCAGCCAAATATTACTCAGTATTAGCCAGGACCAAGCTGGCTGAACTTCTGAAAATCAGCCAAAGTTGTTTAGGTGCAATCAGTGGCTGGGGTCTCTTAAAAGAGGGAACTGTTAAAAATGTATTGCATTTTGTTTAACTACATTAAGTTGCCAGGATTCAATTAGGATTGATTCAAATGAAAGGGAATTAACTATACAATGAAAGAGTGTGTTTGTTTTAAAGTTATTTGAGCGCTCTTGGCTAAGACAGAGACAGGGCTATATGAACAAGTGCAAATCTTAGCTTTTTCAGGGAATGTTTTCCAGCATGTTATTGTCATTTCATGTCGAGCTACCTCCCTTGCAATTTAGAGTGAGTAATTCAAAGGTGTCATAATGCTGACAGATTTAGATGCAACACTAAACTGTGGTTTACCATTGTGAATAAATCTTCTGTGTTGTTCTTCTCTGTCATGTCTATTAAGACAACTAGAATAATTTTCTTTCTATTTTAAATAACCATAGTTAAGCGTTATATCCTAAATCTTACTGATTTATTTATTGATTGATTGATTTATTGGTTCGATTTATATGACGCCCTTCTCCGGAGACTCAGGGCAGCTTACAATGCATTAAGCAATAGCCTTCATACTTTTGTATATACCTGCTTAGTAGGGCTTTCGGGTCCCCTTAAACAGTGTTCTTTCTTATACAAAGTCAGTTTATTGCCCCCACAATCCGGGTCCTCATTTTACCTACCTCGAAAGGATGGAAAGCTTAGTCAACCTTGAGCCTGGTGAGATTTGAACTTGCAGTAATTGCAGGCAGCTGGTGCTACTTAACAGCACTTTAGTCTGCTACGCCACCAAGGCTCTTATGATGGCTTATGAAACTAAGCCCTTCATGGCTTAGGTCCAGGTTATTTGTCGGACCACCTGCAACCAGCATCAACTTCCCATCTCCCGGTACGCTCTCACAGAGAGGGCCTACTCAGGGTGCCGTCAGCCAGACAATGTCATCTGGCGACCCCCAGGGCTAGAGCCTTCTCTGTGAGCGCCCCCACCCTTTGGAATCAACTTCCCTTGGGGCTCCGGTTGGCCCCTGACCTCCGTACCTTCCGCCGTGAATTGAAAACCTGGTTATTTATGTCCCCCGGCCTGGACTGATGGGGTAGTATATTTTAATTTTTAAAATACTTTTTAGATTTTTATGTGCATTTGTTGTTTTCAACAGTCACTTGTCGATTGTTGTTGTGAGACGCCCTGAGTCCTTGGAGATAGGGCAGCATACAAATTTTATAAAGTAAATAAATAAATAAATAAATGATTCCAGTAAGCCATAGCTGAAATTAAAAATTGTTTATGGGTTTGGCAGCATTTCAATTTCAATTAGTGTAATAGAAAATGAAATAAACTCCAACCTCTTTATGAACAGGTTATGATGTCCTAAATATGTTATTTGTATGAAGTATTTTAAATGTACTTTTAAATGTAAGATATGGCAGTCATTTTAAGAATACATCTCAAAATTCTACTTATTTATTACAACTTCTGGCTCACTTTTACCTGAAACCTCAGCTGTTTGATACTATTTTGTAGATTTTATTCTCTCTGCTGCCAAAAGACTAAACTTGTATGTTTATTTATATTGTGGGTTAAAAAAAAGTTT
>WNWU01000021.1:2118790-2157287 GCA_012654045.1 Ptyas mucosa
GATAGATAGATAGATAGATAGATAGATAGATAGATAGATAGATCCATCCATCAATCTTTGCTTTTTGGGAAGAAGAGGAGAAGATAAGCAAGAGTCTCCATAATGACATCTAAATCCACAGAATTACATTGCTCTTTCCATTTATCTCATCTGTCTATTAGTAGATACCAAGTGCCATATTGTCTACAAACTTGTGTGAAGGGTGCTTGGTGCTCTCTGAGCTTGGTTGTCTTCTTGCAGGCATTTCATTACCCAAACTAGGTAATATCATCAATTCTAGTCATAATGTGCCAGTACTGATGATGTTACCTAGTTTGGGTAATGAAACATTTGAAAGAAAACAACCAAGCTCAGAGAGGACCAAGGATCCCTCATGTCAACCTTGAGGCACAAATATTTTCCTTTATTAGTACAAACTTACGTACTGAAATGCATACATTTTTACATTTAACATTTTAGGAGTTTCTAAATCAGAAAGGTCAGCCATTTCCTTGTTCTAGAAATTTCTAGCGTCCTTGATTAACAGAATAAGCATATTGAACACAAACCCCCCCCCCACCTCTCAAAATTCTTGTAGGTACCTTATTTGAGGAACAGCCAGTGGTGAAATTCATTTTTTTTTACTACTGGTTCTGTGGGCGTGGCTTGGTGGGCGTGGTGTGGCTTGGTGGGAATGGCTTGGTGGGTGTGGCAGGGGAAGGATACTGCAAAATCTCCATTCCCACCCCACTCTGGGGCCAGCCAGAGGTGGTATTTGCAGGTTCTCCAAACTACTCAAAATTTCCGCTACCGGTTCTCCAGAACGTGTCAGAACCTGCTGGATTTCACTCCTGGAAATAGCAGTAGGAATAGTAGTAGATGGGAAATGTGACAGCAGCAGTCACCAGAATATTTTTTTGGCAAGGGAGGAAAATTCTACTTGCATAACAGTTACTTCATAAGCTTGCTCCCTGATTTTCTGCCCTTCACTGGTACTTAAGGACTATTAGAAGAAACGCAGCATAAATAACTAAAGCAAATGAAGTAATTTGATTCATCCTATGCTTCTTTTACTTTCTGTGAAATGCTTCTGCCTCTTCGTTGGCATCCTTGTTTTTTACCACAGTGATGGTATGATGGCCTCGTTTTGCTGTTGATTATTTACCTCTGTTTATTATTTATCACCCACCAGTGTTGCTTATGGAATATGAACAGTGGCAGAGGTTTCAAATTCTTCTTTAAGCCACTGCCATTTTTTTTTCTCTGTTTTTAAATAATTGCAGCACAGAGAGAAGAAAGAATTGTCTTTCTACAGTTTCAGTAAACAAATTTGACAATAGCCCTCTCATTGTTACAGTTTGCTGGAGTCGAGTTCTTTAGTGGCTCATCCATAGTGTTTGTCCTTAGATTTGCTGTACTTGGTGAAAGGACTGGGAACTGGATGGAGTTGCCATTAAATACACCACTGCAGGGTTCAGTTACATTATTAAACCCTGAAGTTGCCAATCAGCTCATCATCAATTGTTAGAATGATGTGTAGATGCAGGTCAAGGGCATCTGCAGGGGATTGTCAAAAAAATCAATTATAGCTGCAAACAAAAATACTTTAGGTTATTAGATTTACTGTGTGTAGTGGGTTTATCGCCAGTTTATAACTGGATAGAATTGCTGCCTAGAGATATGTTGGAAGAAATATCCTTCTGGGTTCACCTCCAAGTGGGGAAAAAGACGCTGGAAACATGGAGACTGCTTGGAAAGATGATTTAATGGTGGACAGAATCACATGGTTTGAGTTCCTGAACAGAAAAGGGCAGAAATGCTGAGAGTCCCAGGGTTTTATACCGTCTCTGGCTTTGAACTTCCTGGGGCACAGGAAGAGTGTCCTGATTGGTTGTCAGACTCCCAGGGGGTGGGGGTTTTAGCTAGCCTTGCTGGCTGATATAATCTCCCCAGGTGCCATGTGGGGAGTTTGTTGCTAGATGGGTCCTATTGTGTTGCAGATGATGGTCCATTGACAAAGGTGGGGGGTTTGGGTTTCTGCCTCTGACCCATTGACAAAAGGGGGGGGAGGCAGGAAGGTGGGAGCTGCTTTGTCTTTAAAACATGTTTTTCCATTTCTCATCCAGGGAAATATATTCTGCCTTTTTAATATTTCCTGAAATATTTCATTCTTCTAGGAGTGGGGTGGGTGCTAAGCAGGGATGGATTCTACTTTCCTTTACTACCAGTTCGCGCATGCACAGATCACCGATGATGATATCCGGGTATCATCATAGCCTCCCGCCGGTTTTACTACCGGTTCTTGCGAACCGGTCTGAACCGGGGGCAACCCACCACTGGTACTAACTTCCTACAGATATATGGAAATTTCAATAAAACAAAAGTATTGTTCAATCTTAATATCTGTCCTTTTATTTTTTCCTCCCTACTTTACTGCTATTCTCGCCACAGTTTGATTATGTTAGTTTTTAATATATTTTTTTCCACTGTGTAATCTTTCAGAGATTGAAAATGCATTATGGCTGGCCATACAAGCAGCCAGATGTTTAGACTGGATTTGGCGCGTTTATCCATCTTTCCAGTCTTTTCCAAGGACATGGGATAGGAAGATATTATAGTCCTATGCTAGTAAATATAGCATATAGCAGCTGACAGAATGCAAGCTGTTCCAACTACCACTGCCTTTTACAATTGACTGATTGCCAGAGGTGTTCAAATGGTACTCCAGTTGTATTGGGAGATCCATTATTATTGATACTACCTTTCTTTTCTGATAGTTATTCTACTTCTATTTGCAGGCCTTTATATTTTGTGATTTTTCTCTAGTTCTTTCTCTTCTCTACTGCTGAATCCAGGTACTGCAATATCTACTAGCCAGACATTTTTGTCTTTCTTATATAGAGTATTATGTAGCAAGTGCTTGTTTGTTGGAGTTCTAAAGTCCCAGAGCACCTTAGCTTCTTCATTTCATATTACATGATCGATTTTCTGGTCCCACCAGTCTTGCTTGCAGTCAATTATCATTTTTGCAGGTATTCCAATGTACCACTCTTGTTGCTTTGTCATGCCATTTGTTTGTAGTCAGTCTGTGCAATCTTCTTGCAGCAGCTTAACTGTGGTTCACTGTTCCTTCAGCTTCTTTACAGAGGTGGCATTTGCTGTGTGTTGCTGTCTTCTCAGTTCTGGCTTTGAATGCATTTGTTCTTAAGGTTTGATCTTGTGCAACCAGAATTATTGCCAGATCTTGTTGTTATTTACTTTGCTGCTACTTTTTTTATGCACTGGCCAGTTTGACCACTCCAATATTCAGTAAGTTGTCATGATATACTAGTCTCAGTGCATCTTCTTCACTGTTCTTCAGTTATTCTTCCAATCCTCTTTTTTCTTCTTCAACTGTGTGGTGGACATTCAACATTCCATGCCTACCTATTTTCCTTGGTTAGTAGAATTTGTCAACATTGCTGCATGTATGAAGGGCATTATTTATTGTCATTATTTTTCTGGTCTTCCTATCCAGGGCTTTTCGTTCTGCTTAAGTCAAGTCCACTATTCCTGCTGTGTATCTAATGCCTGGAATTGCCCAAGTGTAAATTGCCTTGATAGTACTGTATTTCTTACATTGACTTTGGACTTTAAGATCTTTATTCTTTTTTTAAAAAATAATTTTTATTGAGTTTTTAAGTTTTAAAAACAAAGTAAAAAAAATACAACAAAAAACAAAAATACATTAACAACACGTAACAAACATACCATTACATCATATATTATTTTACAGCTTACTGTATTGACATGGATATGTATTCTCTATTCTTATTCAATCTTTCATCTACATACTTATATTTACATTAGTATCTATTTATAGAACCATCATTATCCGGTTGACACTGTTCAGCAATTTACACTTCCTAGTTTTAACCCGGTTAAATTAACATTCCAAATTGGTATTTTGATTTCTTTTTTCTAACTAATCATATAGTTTATTCCACACACTATAATATTCCAACTCTTCCCTCTCCTTAATTTCCAGTGTCATTTTATCCATTTCTGCACATTGTAGAATTTTTTGAATTACTGTTTCTTCTCCTGGTACATTATTTTATTTCCATCCCTGTGCAACAGTAATCCTTGCTGCCGTTAATATATGAAGTATTAGATATTGTAAAGATTTGTCTATTTTTGGGTTACTTATTTCTAATAAATAGAGTTCTGGTTTAAATTCCATTTTTAATTTGGTAATTTCCTCCAGCCAATTTTTAATTTTACGCCAATTTTTTTTAATCTTGGGGCACATCCACCACATATGGTAGTATGTGCCTAATTTGTAACCACATCTCCAACAATTTGGTGATAGTTTTGGGAACATTTTGGCCAATCTCGCTGGTGCCAAGTGCCATATATGGAACATTTTATACAGATTTTCTTTATAGGCTACTATCATTGTTAATTTATAGTTTCTATCCCACATCAGATCTGTATTCTTATGACATATTCACTTCTAACCTTTTCTTGATCTCAGTGTACTTGATGTTTGTCAGCTTGATGGGCACAGGTATTTGTAGTGATCATCTTCATCTAGACCTCTGATGTTATTTCCATAGGGCCTCTTGATTTTTTCAGTTTTCACTATTTTTCCCTTTTTGAGAAGGGTAGTGCAATTGTCCAGTCCAAACTCTATTGCACCTGGCTGTATATACAGACAATGTTGAGCAAAGATATACTTTCAGATGGTGTTTCCTCCTATAGCTTCAGATCACCCATGTAAAGGAACTGGAATAGCCTGGTAGTTTTTTTTTTAATGTTTGCTAGCCTTATTGACAGAGGGATCAGTGCAATGACAAATAGTAGTGGTGATAGTAAGTCTCCTTGAAAAATTGGTCTCTTGATATTAATTAATCAGTCTATCACCATTGACCAGCAATTGTGTCTTCCATTGGCCATTCATCTTTGCACAAATCTTCTGATGTTTCTAGTGACTCATGTTATTTCTAGGCATTTGATTATCCAATCATGTGGCAGAGAGGTGAATGCCTTTTTGCAATCAATCCAATCTACACCCTTGTCTTGATTTTTTTCAAAATCAACTTGTCAAGCAGGGCTGATTTTTTTTTTGTTCCTCTGCTGTTTGGGCAATTTCATTTTTTTCTCAGATGGAAAGAGCTTCATTTCAATGAGATGCTGCTGGACTGTATCAGCTATCCCACCAAATAGCAATTTGAAAGTTGTTGGTAAGTAGGGAATTCACCTGCATTTAGCTGGTGGTGCAACTGACCTGGTGCTGACAGATCTTTTATTGTCGGATAGGTTTTGTCAGATGTTAACCAATCTTCAATTACACTTCCTTGCAGTATGTTCTTAAATTGCTTGGCAATGGGTGAGATCATCCATATGTTTCAACCCAAAACTATGTGATTCATCTTCACTTGTGCCAACCAATTTGTTCTGCCCCAGCTACGGACCCCAAAGAATACAGCATACCCAAAGTCTATACAAAACTTAAATTTACTAAAATAACTCAGTCTTTTCCAAACAAAGGTTGTTAATAAACTTTCTTAACAGCCTACAAAAAACCAAAGATAAAGTAATCACAATCTTACTAAGGTTGGCAGAAAGCTCAGAAGCAATTTGCAGAGAATCCAGACGTGAAGGAGAATGAACTAAAGTTGTTCCCTACAATTTGCTTCAGTCGGCGTTCCTCCTTAAATAGGCTAAGGGAGTGGCCAATTAGTCCCAAGCCTTACTCTCAAGGAGACCTCCTCCTGAGGAGCCACTCCTGCCTTTTGGCAGCTCTGCATGCCCATGCATCAAGAAGAGGCTTCTCCTCTTCGTCCTCTTCACTTAAAGGAGCTTCTGGAGGTTCTGAAGGCCCTGGCTGAATCCCTTCCTCTGGCACCACATGTTCTCCAGCCTCCTCATTATCTGACTCGAGTGCCAGCTGCACAGGCTGCTGGCGCAGCACCACACCAGCCTCTTTACTGTCAGAATCAGCTACAATCTGCACAGGCCGCTGATGGGCCACAACACAATTCTTGATCCTCCTTGCCGCCTTTCCCCCATATCTGCTGTTATTACAAGTTCTTTCATTTCAGCTTCTTTTTTTATTCTTATCTTAGCTGCATCCTTATTGTATTTCTTTGGGTTGTCCCATAGCTGCAGCCAGTATTGCACAATTCCTTCTTTATCAGGTGTTGATTGGTTTACTATAGCTTCTCCATTGATGGTTTGTTTCCAATTCAACTGAAATTGGAGATTTCTCCTATAGTGTCAAATTGGACACACACCCCTTTCTGGGAATGTTTGGAAGAAGGGAGAGGGAAGATTCGATACCTCATATCCAGAAACTCCATAGTTTTTATTTGTGTTTAGATTTCAACTTCTTTTTCTGTTATTAAAGCTGTAGGAACATGGTAGGCACAAGAGATGGAGTAGCGTTCAGGAAAGAGAATTGTCTTGGTTTGTTTTGAGAAAATCTTTCATTTATAAAAACTGTACCCCATTAAGGTGGGAGAAGGCTGAGAATAATGTTGGCAATGCCATGACACATTTAGGCTGAAGCATTAGAGCATGTAATGCTTGTAATGTTCAGAGATGCCAATCAATGGCCTTTTCCCCTCTCATTCCTAAGGGCTTACAGATATTTTTGTGCTTCACACTTCAGTCACTTAATGTGAATATACCATTTCAGTGAATTGTTTCTTGTCTATTAGTGATATTTACAGATTTATACTGCAGTGTTCCATGCGTGCTTTGACATATAGCCATGCTGGCCACATGGCCATGGAAAATTTCTTCAGACAATGCTGGCTCGCTCAGCCAAGTAACAGAGATAAGCATCGCACCATAGAGTCAGACACAACTGGACAGGGATGCCTTTACCTTTATTTACTGTAATTTTAGGCTGGCTCCAAAGGAAAGGGGAAAAGTCAGTCTAAATCATTTAAAGATCATTTCAGAACTTGGAAAAACATTGACTGGACTTGCACTGGTTATACAGTAAGTGTGCAAGATGTACCCAATAATATCACTGATAAAAAAAATTATGAGAACAGACCTGGTATAGGTGCCCTCAGCATTCAAACCTGAGAAACAGGTGACAAAATGTTCTTCATCCAGAGGGGCAGGAGAAAGACGCAGAATTGTCTGAGCTGACATACAGATATTACTAGTGTCAGGGTTCCAAGTAATAACTCCATAGAAAGAAGAATTCTGAAGCTGAGGCAAACGAGTTCCTCAAAGAACAATTTTATTGGAGATATCATATTGGCACAAGCTGGTGAAAACCGACTCTGAAAGTCCCCATGGTTTTCACCTGATTAAAAGTGAAAGTTCTTTCTTTCCCCAAACAATCAGTCACATGGTCCAATCAAGGTGCTGGCTGGTTGCCTGGATACAGTCCTGTTCCTCCTTCAAGCCACCTGTTGGAATGACCTTGGTTCCCACAGGAAACTATTTTGTTTTGGCTACAAATCCCCATCTAACTGCGTACCCCCTCCCTATCCCTTCTTCACACTGTGGCAACCCTGAAGCCTTCAAAATGGCCACAGCCAGGTTCGCTTCAGAGTTGACAACTAAATTCCTAGATTCTCATCATTGTCTTTATAAGACTTTCTTTCATATCTGCAATGAATGCAACTATTTGGAAATTATCCTTTAATCTTCTGCTGATAAATTCATGAGTATTCACTTATGTCATGTCCACAGTGAAGCTTTGACACCAAATGATATGAGGTTAGTGTCAGGCACAAAAAACCAGGTTCACACTTGAAAGTTCTAAATTACTGATTTATTGCTAAAGCCTGTGCATAGGAATCTTCTCAAACTGACGGTTTACACCAGGACAAAACTAGATAAGGATCAATGGTTTTCATGGGATGGATTTTCATGGGATGGATTCATTCTTTGTGAATACATAAGGTTTCTAAACCAATGCCTTGTTTAACTTCTCTTCTTGGCTCTGCCAGTCTTTCTCCTACAGTTAGGCAATATAAAGTCCATATCCAGGCCTAGACAGAAGCAAAACATCAGGCAAACTAATGACAGGGTTATCAGCCATCAATGAACAAGGGAATACCAATCTTCTCTCAACAACTGAAGACCTCTCCTTGTTTGACCCTTGTTCCTTGTTTGAATCCCTAGGTCTAGTGCAGGGGTAGGCAACCTTAAATCCTCAAAGAGCCACAAAGGTCCTAACTGGAAGCCCCCCATTCAATTCTGGAGCCAACCGGAAGTCCGGTTCCCCCAACATAGAATCTCATCCTAGTGCGGTGTCCTTTTTCCTCTACCTGTCCTAACCAAAAGCCCTATCAATTGTGGAGCCAACCGGAAAACCCGCCCCTTGCCATAGAGTCTTCTTCTGGCATGCCATGCTTCCCCTCCCCAACTGGAAGCTCCTCTCAAAATTGTGGCGCTGACCAGAGACAGGGAGCCGCAGCAGAGGGATAAAAGAGCCACATGTGGCTCCAGAGCCGTGGGTTGCTGACCCCTGGTCTAGTGTCACAGTTTTTCAGCATCCGCCTACCACCAGAAGCTGCATATTAACAGCAAAACAACAAAATAAAAACATTCCCTTCAAAATTGTGAAAGGTCTGCTTTGTACAAAAGTTGCATGTATTAACAAAATACTGGAAAATCTTGGTGCCAGAAAGAAGAAGGGACAGGCCTTAGAGTCTCCAGATGACATCTGCTTCTGGGATCATTGCTGACATGTAGAAGGAAATATCCGTCTTCCTTTCTCATTCCATCTGGAAAACTGATGCCTTTGTCCGTGCCTCTGTTGCCTAAGCAGAAAGACATATTTTCCTGAAAAAATATAGAATTCTTTAAGCAGAGAGGCATGATGAGATCTTCCAAATAATTTCAAAAGCATCACAATCCAGATGTTTTACTTTTTTTCCCCTTTTGACATCATCAGCCAACATGATGGTTGCACAAACACTCATTTCTCCTTAATTCATACTTGCATGCTTAGTCGTTTAACTACTATAAGCATGCAAATCATTTCCCATCTGCATTTTCCAAATCATTCAATATCAACAATAGTTAGTAGTTGCCTTTCCACCGTTGTGATTTTTATATATTGCATTTTATGAGTTGCACATTGAATTGTTTCATAAGAGTCCCTAAACTACGGTCATGTCCCTTGTATCTGATTAGTTAATTAAAGTTTATTAGAGCAATAGGCCAGCATCCTCTACTAGTGACCCATGGAATGTTCTAGAGTCACCTAGCCATTGTTGTATCACTGTAGCAGAAAAAGGGAAACATAGATAATTACATAGATAATAGCTGGGTGCTATTGTCAGATGGGTATAGTGGAAAATATAACAAATAATGGCTCAGATCTATTTTTTGTTGTTGTTAACCTTATCACAATTTTTAAAATTAATAATCAAATATAAATTACATTGATAAGAATATCACATGGCAGTATGAATTAGGTATATGGATATTATGTTTTTCATATATATAAATATAGACAAAATATGCACATAAAGGTACACCTATGTATATCAGTGTTTCAAACGAGTGAAATTTTAAGTTTTAAAACTACACTAAAACGTTTGGGGCACCCTGTGTTTGTATGCGTGTCTGTGTTAAATGTGAAAATCAGAAATACGTGACATGGAACCACTCATATGGAAAAATATAAAACTGAATGAAATTAAACTTTGCAGATTTTCCTATTCTTAGATTTAGTGTGCTGTGCGAGTCCCTTTAACATTTGAGCAAGAGCTTCATTTACCAGAATTTCTTTCCCAGGTCAGCTATAAAATGATGGAAATTGAACTCATAAGATGTTCTTGAAATGGCTTGTTATTAACGTTGCATTTAAAATTCATTGTAACAACCAGGATTTTTTTTTTTTGTAATTGTCGTTATTAGAGTTGTGCTTTCAATAAATCAATCAGTTCTTTTTTGTAGTCCTGGGATAGCATAACCTTTCAGGTTAATCTATTATTAATTAGCAGTTGCTATAAAAATATCGATAAAATATCTGTCTTACAATGTTTAAAGTCAACCATTTTACAATGTAGCCCAGGTTTTGGATGCTAAAAAAAGAAGCTGACATTAAGATAGGCAATATTTATTACGTAGCATAACCCTGTAAAATTGGACTGCTATCATATCCACCAGGCAGTAGGAAAAAGAAAATTTATAGTTTTTAAAACAAACGGTTGTGACGTTTGCTCTAATCATAAGTAATAGAGAAAGAGAGAAGGAGAAGGATCAGATGAGCCAATCCATTTCTCATCCTTTTGGCAATATAATTTAATTTCCTTTGCTATTACTACTGGTATAATGAACTTACACAGTTAAGCTTTGAACATATTCATTGAAAGCTAAAGATGTAATAGTCAGATTAGCAAAAGAATACCTAAAACTCCTTTTTAATACTCTGTAATCCCTTAATTCGGGGCAGAGTTGGAGTGACAGGATGGAACTGAGCGTTTATTGGCCAGATGCCTTTCCTGATGCCTACAGGAGTTCCATAGCAGATTTTTTTTCTTTGTGGTCTAGGAGAGAAACATCTCCCACTACCTAGGATTGAACTCTCAACCTTCCGAATGGGAGGTGAGCGTCTTCACCATTAGGCCATCATGCTGTTCTAACAAAAACAACAACCATAAAATAAAAAAATTATAAAAATAATTTTTATAGGAATGCTTTCTCCTCTTCCTCTACATTTATTTCCCCAAATATCAACCTAAATATTAGTACTTACCATTGAAAATTGAACACTGAAGGTAATTGCTAGTATCCGTTTAAGTAATTTCAACTGTTATTTTTAATTTGGTCACATTACTCTTTTTTTAGAAACCATATTCCAAATGTCTAATAATTTTGTAATGTGGAATCATTGCTGGAACAGAAGGAAAAAGATGTATGTCTCTCAATCTAGTTTATGATTACACCTTCTAAACTGAGTGTTCATGGGATAATGAATCTTGATTTATTTTATTCATCCATTTATTCATTTATTTGATTTAGATGTTGCCTGAGTCTAGATTGACTTTGGTTGGCTCAGAAGTGGGATAAAAAAGCAAATTTAATAAGGAACAAGATGATGAATTTGGTCAAAAACACAGAGACATAGGAACATATCAAGCAAGGGGTTCCAGCTATCTAGCCCAGGGCCCAGCCATGACTTTAAGAATCTCCAGAAAGCTATTAGGTTATGAGCCACCCAGATCTTACAAGATCTTCTTGGATCTGGATAGGTGACAATATTTGGTTGAATAAACCCTGAGTGCATCAATCTGTTGGCTCATGTAAACTAGGTAGACACCACAGGAACTAGGCAATTCCTCAGATAACTATGCCTTATGCCATTTAGGGCACCTTGAATTGTACAGTGCAGCAGTGCCACATGAACATTCCAAGAAATGGTCATCACTGCTGCATACTGGGCCATTAGAAGCATCCAAGTAGTCTTCAAGTTCCACTCCATGTGGAACACACCTCAGTAGTCAAGCCATCCGGTAACTAGGACATGATTGTCTGAAGGGTCTCCTGACCCAGAAAAGAGTACAACCAGTACAAAGCCCTTCCTGATCACAGATGCAAGCTGCTCATTGAGATCAGGAGCTTTGAGTCCAAGAAACCTCCCAAATTTGTTCACTATTCTTGAATGGGGAAATATAACTTCATCCAAAGTTAGAGATAGAATATCCCTAGACCTAGATGGCCCTAATATCTATATACTTGATCTTGGTATGATGAAGTCAGAAATAGTTCTTCTCCATCCAAGTCTTCTTAAGGCGCCAGGCACCAAAACAATACCTTGGTAGCCTCATTTTGCTGTTCTGCAGTTGAGACTAGTGGAGGAACTGATTTGGCAGTTTCACATAGATGTTGAATTGGAAGGGAGAGAGTATCATGCCCTTTGCAGCCCATAAAGGGGCTAGGAGGTGACCTGTTCCCGTGATGGGATTCAGTTGGTTTGCAACACTTTGGGTGAACTGGTTGTTAAATTAATCCCCACATACACACACACTATCAAAGTGGATCCTGGGTGCTGCGCTGCTCTGCAATGGAGAAACGGGCAACAAAGCGACCGACATGAGGGAAGGAGAAGGCCTCTTTCCCTCTTTCTTCTCCCTGCTCCTCCTCCTTCCCTCATGCTGGCCACTCCATTGCCCATTTCTCCATTGCAGTGCAGCGCAGAAGTTGGGGTGGGGGATTTAACAACCGGTTCACCCCAGGGTCAGGTTCAGCTACGTCTCCCATGACAGCCAACCTGACCCTGGGCGAACCTGTTGTTAAATTATTTGAATCCCACCACTGCCTGTCTCCCACAACTAATATCAACAAGAACTGGCCCTGAAGGAAGGAAAAGAAACACCATAATACAATGCTTGATTTCCAACCTCCGCAGCTGATCCAGAAGAATATTATGACTGACAGTATCGCTGTCACTTAGAGATCATGGGGCACAATGATGAGCAGCACCTTCATCCCAGCTCTATCAGTGCTCAAGCATGATTAAGGCTCTCTCCAATCCTGGCCTGAAGCCTGAATGAAGTGGGTCTAGATAATTCATTTAATCTAGGGTTCTCAGTGATCGCAGCACCTTCTCAACAACCTTCCTTAAAATGTTATTGAATACTCACAAATAAAGGCAAATATAAGTGTCCCAGGCAGTGGTGGGTTTCAAATTTTTTTACTACCAGTTCTGTGGGTGTGGCTTGGTGGGCGTGGCTTGATGGGCATGACAGGGGAACTATACTGAAAAATCTCCATTCCCACCCCACTCCAGGGGAAGGATACTGTAAAATCTCCATTCCCACCCCACCCAAGGGGAAGGATACTGTAAAATCTCCATTCCCACCCCACTCCAGGGGAAGGTTACTGCAAAATCCCCATTTCCTCCTGATCAGCTGGGAGGCAGAGAATAGATGGGGGCAGGGACAGTCAGAATTTTTACTACCGTTTCTCCGAACTACTCAAAATTTCCGCTACCTGTTCTCCAGAACCTGCTGAAACCCAGCTCTGGTCCCAGGATAATGTTGCTGTATCCAATCTGGGTCGGTCACTGGGACCAGAGGTTTAATATTTAAGCTTTCTTAAATCTTTAAATTTAATTAAATTAAATTAAATTAGATTTAAATTAAATCTGAAAGGTTTAAGCTTTCAGACTCATGCTGGAGCCCATCTTCAGGAAACATCTCCATACCGGAATGTGTTATTGAATATTGTTGGATCTCAGGACACATCCCCAGCCCCAGAAGATGGAAGAGGGCCAGGAACTGGTCTTCAAAAACCCAGAAAAGAACCTCAGTTACATAGCTCAACAACCTAACAAGTGAGCCAAGAGTCAAATTTCTCTATCAGATCAGAGATCTTGAGACTGAATTCTTAACATAAATACTTTTGTGGTCTTATACCAATAAGGATACTTTCCTAAACTAATATGACATACATAATCAACAGAATTATATGAAAATGTGAAATCAGGCCCTATCTGCTGACAAAGATATAAATAGCTCCTAAAATACTTAGGTATTCCATATGTGCCAAGCAGAAACGTGTAGGGCCATATTACAGCTAAAAGCTTTAAAGACAAAATTGGTGCTAGCCAGAAGCAAGAATAAATGGATATCTCTATGTATCTTTGAAATGAAACTCAGCAGGTAGACTCATCCCTCATATCTAAAAAGACATTGCACATCAGTGTGCTAAGGAAGTTTTTTTTAAAAAAAAAATCCTGCTGCTTTCTTTCACATAGCTGTAATTATGTATGAATCTCAGGGGAAAAAGGTCTTAAAATCTCTGTCCTTACAGCATATTATCCATAATGTAGCATCTTCGCTAAACGACTGTAAGTGTGGTAGTTTCTTCTGACATGTTCTTAGATATTTCGGCTTTTAGATTGATTGCAAAAATGTGGCCATTGCCTTTTCAATTAAGAAAATCAGTCTGTGTTAGCATCATTAATCCACGTAATTCCAACACACGGGAGAGTTGCAAAGAAGTGAAAATAGAAAACTGCCTTTGGAATCAAGTATTGATCTCCTGTTTTCTTGAGAAAAATTCTTTCTTTAAAAGGCAAGAAGCAAGGAGAAGAAAGAGAAAAGACAATTCTGCTAGAAATACAGTTTACTGGCATACATGTACTGTTATGGCCTATATCCGTCCTCAAATGTATATAGCTATGAATATGTGTCTTTTTTAGGGTTCCCTTTCTTTGAAAGATCATTATTGGACATCATCTTCTCAGTGCTTGTAATGTTATTTCACATGTATAAAGCCGAGCTTAAGAGTTGTAACATTCCTGAGACATTTTGGTTCCCTGTAAGATTCTTAGTGGCCTTTTTGTCTCTGTTTATTTGATGAGAGATGGGTTAGCTTTTTGCCTCTTTCTTCATTTCCCATCCAGGCTATCTAAAAATTGCAACTGAACCTAGCTAATTCAATTTATATAGGAAGATGACAAAATATGAAGCAGGATAATCTCCTCTTTTTGGGTAATCCAGCAGACCTATCAGTCCTAATTAAACCAGGATTATAGGGACTGGATTTCCCACAAAGATTACACCTTTCTTTAAAATAAAGGCATTCCTGAAGGCAATTTCTAAAATGCAAAACCAACGTACATAATAACGACTCCAGGCATTTTCACATAACTGTTCTCATTCATTCCGTCGGAGTCTGAATCTGCGGCAGAAGATGAGCTGGAACAAGAACTGACAGTGAATGAGAGGGCAGCTCCGTTGGCCTTGGAGGGAACTGGAGAAGGGCAGAGTCAGTCCAGGCAACGCTGTTTGGAATTAGTAAGGCCTGCAGGCAGGGAGGAGAGAAAGAGCTCAGATGAGGAGCAAGAACCAACCAGGAAGGCGGGATCAGTGCAGGCAGAGAAGGCCACGTGCCAGGAGAGTGCCCCACCCAATCTCACCAGGAACACCTGGGGAATGAGACTTAAGGAGACGCCGTGGGGAGGGGCTTTTGTCGGGAACAAACACTGAGTTCCTGAAGTGTTGTATACCGATGTTTGAGCTTGCCAAGGGTCCTTGCATTCCTTGTTGGAGTTCTGGACTAATTATCTGGATCTTCTGCTCCCTGAACCCCTTGCTTGGCTCTTGTTTTGCCATTTGGGATTTATTGCCGTGCAGACAGTGCTGGGCTGGACTAATTGCAGCCAGAGTCTGCTTGAGGGTTTTGTGGGGCTTTGTTCTCACTCTGCTTTAGGACTCGCCAGTAATGTGGGAGCGTTTGGGGAGATTTAGAGCAATAAAGCAGCTGTTTGAACTGCCAGCTGTTTGTATTATCTCTGTGTCATGCCCTGGATCATCACACCAAGTTTGCCTCAAGATTGATCTACCTGCAATTCAGTCTTATCCATAAAGCAAGTTGCACACAGGTAGCTTTAGATGCAGAAGGAACCTTTTGTGACCATGGCTACTAGTTCTAACATTAACAGTAGCCAAACATTATTTTCTTCCCATCTAATGAATTCAATTAATTATATTAATCTAGACCAGAAGTTTCATTGAGTGCCACATCAGGGTTGTGTTTGACCTTGGGGAGTAGGGGGCATGGCCAAGGTGGGCATGGCCAACTCATCATCAATCATTTTGGGGGAACCTGTGGTAGCCTGGGACCTCCTGAAGCCCTCTGCCAGAGAAAACGAAGCTTACAGACCTCCCGGGCTCCATTTTTGCTGACAGAGGCACTGCAGGCCTTTGCTGTTTCCAGGGCAGCCTTGTGGGCCAAATTCAGCCCACGGCCCCTGAATTTGACACCCCTGATCTAGATTAATGTTGGGCCAAATTCAATGTCAGGGAATACAATAATACAAAAAGCAATGGTAGAAAATTTGAAAATTGCTCCCTGATTCACGATATGTCTTTCTTCTTCTGGTAATGAGAGGTAGACAATGCCCCAGGAAAATAACAACTGAAAGCTTGACAATTTAAAGCAAATTCTTAAGGTGCTCAACAACGAACACAATTCTATTTTTCATTCTAATCACCAGTAGAAAGAAGAGGGGGGAAACATTGCTTTAGAGAAATCTATAATTTTACAGTTGTTGTTTTTTTTCTAGAATGACAAGAAGGCTAAGCTTTGATCCTGTTTTGCTTGTACTAGAATAATTAAATATAGATGTGTCTGCTACTTATATAATGCTTTAAGCCAAGCTAGGTAGCTATCATATCCATCCATGTCTTACCCCCGCCTCCCATTTCAGCTGTATTCAAAGGCAAGTAAATGACTAAATCCTGTTGAAATCCGTGGAACATGACACATTGCTAATTTGAAACTGTAGAATTTTCTAGGACATAAGCAAACCTAATTTTCTATGGATTTATAGATACATACTTTTGTGGTTGATACTCAGTAGAAAACAGGCACTTGATGTTTATAATGGGAAGAGAGCATCTCCTTCACTTCATTGTTTCTCAGAAGGAAATGCTCCTTCTTCCATAGGTAAGCGCATTCACTGGATTATAGTCCAAACTGAATTTTGTTGTACAGGTAATCCTTGATTTAACAACCACAATTGAGCCAAAATTTCTGTTGCTAAGTGAAACATTTGTTAAGTGAGTTTTGTCCCATTTTGCAACTTTCCTTGCCACCGTCGTTAAGTGAATCCCTGCAGTTGTTAAGTTAGTAACATCTGTCTACTGTGGACCTCACCCCATTCCTAAGAGGTCTGTAAAGGGGGCATGCATAAGCACACCAGCATGCCTACCGCCCCTGTTTTACGGTTCGCATTTACCTATACTTACTTCCTTTGTTTATGTTCATGTTTATACCTGTCTTGTACATGTTTGATAAACAAACAAACAAATAAATAAATACCGTATTTTTCGGAGTATAAGACGCACTTTTTTCCCTCTTAAAAGAGGCTGAAAATTTGGGTGCGTCTTATACTCCGAATGTAACCTGAACTAATGTTCTGAAGCTGGCCAGGCTAAGGACTAGCCAGATGAATACCTGGTAGGCAGAATTTTTCCCCCTCTATTTTCCTCCCCCAAAACTAAGGTGCGTCATATACTCCGGTGCGTCTTATACTCAGAAAAATGCGGTAAATAAATAGTAAGTGAATCTGGCTTCCCCATTGACTTTCCTTGTCAGAAAGTCGCAAAAGGGGTTCACATGACCCCGGGATACTGCAACCATCATAAATATGAATTAGATGCCAAGCATCTGAATTTTGATTTCTGAACAATTTAAAACCTCCAGGTTGGAAACAGAATCTTGCCAAGGAATGCCGAGGATGGAGCAAATAAAAGTGCATGTGGAATTTCTCCAGTTGTTTGGTATGCATACCAATTATTTTAAAAAAATATTTTACAGAATTCAGGACTCACTTTTATTTGGGAGGAGGGTAAAAATCAATGATACGTATTGGTGCCTCAATGACAGATTGATATGTAAACATTATTGAATCCACAATCTAAACTTATTTCCCTGTACCACTAACAAGGGGATCATGGGAACTTAAAACAAATGAACTGTTACCTCAATAAATCCATCAATAAATTTCTTGAAGGCTGAGAAAATTTAGAGTTGCCACATCCACTAATTCTGGCAGTACTTTCTGTGACTTTTGATAGCATAATATGATAAAATTATTTTCTTGGAACAGTTAACAACAAGAGTGTTTAATGCATTCAGCCCCCTCCCCTTATTACAAGTGTGAATGTCTGTGGTGTGAACAAAATTCAGTGTTTCAGACAGTCAGGCAGATTGGACATATATTCATCCAATTTTTCAGTAATTATATTAACATTCAGTGATGCCCCCCCCTCTCTTTTTTGTAACCTGATCAACCTTCACACAGGTCACAAATGGGGAATCTGCTTCAATGTAGTTTTTGCACACATCCAGAAGTAGTGAAGGCCAGACAAGTCAGGCTTGTCTGCTGTCATTCTTGGAATGATACATGATTATGGTAGAGTTTGTTTTTGTTTGAGAAAATTCCTACTTGGTAGCAGTAATAGGATGGAGGGGGAATTGCAACAGGAGAGCAGTAAACAGGGAAGATCACGGAATACGGATTGTATTTACTTAGGAAATCAATTTATTGTATTTTTTGGGGGGGGGACTATAAGATGCACCTGACTATAAGATGCACCTAAATTTAGAAAAGGAAAACAACAACAAAAAGTTTTTGGCCTCCCTTTTTTTCGGTCCTTTTCCAGCCTGTTTCCAGGACTTTTAAAGCTCATTTTCGAAGCTTTTTTGGCCCATTTTGGGGCTTTTTGCGGCCCATTTTTGAGGCTTTTGGGGGGGGGCATTTTTGAGGCTTTTTAAACCTGTTTTTAAGGCTTTTTTAGCCCATTTTTGAGGCTTTTTTGGCCTGTTTTTCTGAAAAAAGGGTCCCAAAATGGGCAAAAAAAGCCTCAAAAACAGGCTGAAAAAAGCCTCAAAAATGGCCCCCCCAAAAAAGGCCAAAAAAAGGCCCGAAAACAGGGTGTGCAGAGACCAAAAAGTTGCTGGTGGGTGGGCGGAGCTTCAGCAATACTCGGTCTATAAGACCCACAGACATTTTCACCCCCTTTTGGGAGACAAAAAGTGTGTCTTATAGTCCCAAAAATATGGTATATAGCTACCCAATTGACATGTGAGTCAGGCCTAGTATACACAGAAATAAAAACATGTGATACTTTCCTCCTAAATTAAAAACAATAAACCAGATGTCCTTAAGATTGACCTTCTGACCCAGAGCCCCACCCCCATCTGTGCCATGATGGGCTTTCTTGGGCACACCCAGCACCATGAATCACACCTGGAAACAAATTGTAGTTTGCAATACAGTTTGTGCAATAGTGATGCTTCACAAGAGCACCCTGAAGAGTATCCATAACTATTTATGCTGCATCATTCTGAACAAATAGTTCAACCACTGAATTCTAAGCCCCTGGCTATATTAGAAGCTAAAAACAAACCTGGATAGAACATATTGGGTAGGTTTATTGTGGTGAAACAGTAGATGAGGGGTGTCAAACTCGTGGCCCATGGACCAGATACGTCACACGCTTGCCAGTCCCACCCCCATTTTAGCAAAGGGGGAAAAAGTTGGGATACATCACATGATGACGCGAGTTGGACAACCCTGCAATAGATAGGAAAAGGGGCAGGATCTTCTGTCGTTTTAGATTCAGAATCATAGGCCTTTTCTCTGTTGAATGAATTTCAGGTGTCAAACATGAAACAAATCAACTTTCTTGTATTACGACTGATGTAAAAGAATGTCTTCCTTTGGTGGGATTTAAAGTTTTACCCCACTTTAAACTGCAGTTGATCCACTGACAGTAAAAAAAAAAATCTAACGTTGCATCCATATGAAGAGTTTGAATCTAGTTTTCGGAAATCATTACAAGCCACTTGTTAAAGTCTGTAAAATACTGATTACTTTCTAGAAATAGCCTTGAAATTCACAAACATCTGAGAAATCATACTGTTGTCCACAGTATCATCCATTCAGATACAGTGTGTTCAGAAAGTATTCAGACCCCCTTCGCTTTTTCCAATTTTGTTATGCTGCAGCCTGATTCTACAGATGCTGAAATTCATTGTTTTTTTCATTAATCTACACTCAGTATTCCATAATTACAATGTGAAAACAGAAGCTTAGTGCTATGTGGTGCTAAGACAAGCAAATGCAGACTTTCAAATATACTTTTTAAAAAGGAAGATTCTTTCAGTGTATAGTGCAGAATGCAACCTCTAAATACACAGGTTGTAGTTTATTGAATGCAGGCAGTGGTGGGATTCAACCGGTTCACACTGGTTCGCCTGAACCGGTAGCTAACCACGCCCAGCCATGCCCCTTGCCCCTCCCAACCAGTTGCCTCGGATGAGGCTGATATGTAATGCCTTTTCTCTTGCCGCGCAGCCCTCCCAATCAGCAGAGGTTCTCTAAATGAGAATGCTGGCCGGGGTCAGTCCTAGCTTTGCTATCCATCGCAGCTAGGAATTTCAAATAAAGCTGAGAATGAATGCTTGTGTTGCCGCCAATCTGGGCGCTAACTAGGCAGGTGGCCTGCAAATTCCGTGGTCTTCCAAGGAGCCCAGCCGAAGTTTCACTCGCTGACGCGCCAGGACTCCTGATGATGGGATGGGGTCCTTTGGGCACTTAGTTTGGCTACTTATTAGCTCCAGCCCCACCCTCTGCCTCAGCAAGTGGCGCGCAAAAGTTCAGCCGGGCTCCTCAAGAGACAGAGTTTGCAGGAGGCCGATCTAGGGACTGGTATAGTTTACCTTTCCTATCTGGAATCCCAGTAGTTGTTACAATCAGCTGAAATGCTTCAGGTAGCATAGGATGTCTCCCAGTTATGGGTGGAGAGTGTGATTCAGAAAAAGGAAGAACATATCACTGGATGAGCAAACAACAAGAAAATAAATTTAACTAGAGAGGAACAGAAACCTGTAACTATAATCAATGAATAAAGGCAGTTTCTGTTAGAGATCATGTGGTGTAGTCATGAGCCATAATCTAATAGACAAGTTGAATGGAATTGTAGTAGTCCTCGACTTATGATCATAATTTCTGCTACTAAATGAGACATTTGTTAAGTGAGTTTTGTCCCCCCCATTTTACAACCTTTCTTGCCACACTTGTTAAGTGAATTGCTGCAGATGTTACATTAATAACACGGTTGTTAAGTGAATCTGGCTTCCCCATTGACTGCTTGTCAGAAGATCACAAAAGGAGATCACATGATCCCCAGACACTAAATACATGGCAGGTTGCCAAGCTTCTGAATTTTGATCATGTGACTACAGGGATGCTGCAATAGTAATAAGTGTGAAAAACAATCATAAGTCATTTCCAGTGCTGTTGTAACTTCAAATGGTCATTAAATGAACTATTGTAAGCAGTAGTGGGATTCATCCGGTTCGGGCTGTTTCAGACGAACCGGTAGTTAAATTGCTGGCTGGCCCCACCCCTTCCTTCCCCACCCCTTCCAGGAGTCCCCACATGCCGCATTTTAGCTCCCAGGTAAGTGCAGGGAGGCCTCCTAGGCCAAAACGGGGCGCGGGGGGGGCATCACGTCCCGCCGTGGCCCATTTTTGCTACCGGAAGGGTTCAGGAGGCCAAGTGCTGCCTGTCATACCCCCTGGCCAAGCCCGCCAAGCCACGGCCATAGAACCGGTGGTAAAATATTTTGAATCCCACCACTGTTTGTAAGTCAAGGACTACCTGTAGTTGGACTATAATGCATATGAGTAGTTAATGCTTTTCTATTATATACTTTTTTTTTTTTTACAAAAGTACTAATATAGAGTCCAGTTTCAGGAGAGAAATATTTGGCTATTCAGAACTAAGTCTGGTTTAAGGGAAAGACAGCTTCAGAACAGGAATATATTTTCTTAAAGAGATCACCTTACTGAAAAATATGGGGATTTCATGGTAAATTAATATATACTCTAATTGTTAGGATGGAAAAATCTCCTAACCAACAGAATATATCCCTTAACAACCAGAATTACCTTAAAATATCCACAAGGAACTGCTGATTGAAAAGGGGAACTACTGTGCTAGAGAAAACAAATGTTTGAGGGAAGAAGGTACCAGGGCTGCAAGAACACATCAAATAGTCCTGGACCCAAGAAAAATGGATTATTTCCCTGAGGTAATGATCAGGAAGCAGAAGCTCAGAATCTTTAAATATATGTTGCATGTAAATGATGAACTGGAAAAACGATTATGTTTGGAATTATGTTTGGGAACCTTAGGGGGGATATAAAGAAGCAGCAACAGATAAGGTGGATGGATAGGATAACAATAAAATAAATTAAAGGAATGTCCTTGGAACAGGTACAAGTTAGCAGAGACAGTAATTATTTCCTGGTATCAGTATCAGGGATAAAGCCTGAGTCAGTGATATCTGGCTAAGTAGTGTTGGGATGGGGGCTTGGACCTATTCTCCCTATCCTGATTTTCATCTCATTTGGGGTAAAATAATGCATGATTTTCGCATTAGGACGAAGATTTAGGATGAAAACAAACCTCAGACGGTCTTTGCCACAATCAAATGAACAGGCACACACAGTCTGTGTCTGTTCTGTGTGTGTTTTTGCCCTCTGAGTGTGTCTTTCCTCTGATCAATCTTTTCAAAGAGCTCTCCTTTTAATCTCCAAGGAACTGCATAGTAGGCCACTTGTTTTTCAGCTTCGCTTGTCAGCTTGATTGCTAAGACGTTGGTTGGTGCCTAGTGTGGTTGCCTCTAGTTTTGGCAGAGAGTTTTATTCACAGAAATATCTATCCTTGAATTCAGCTTTCTTAGGAAATATGCTGATATACAGATTCTTCCATCACTATAGACTCGTGATGGCGAACCTATGGCACGCGTGCCACAGGTGACATGCAGCACCCTCTCTGTGGGCATGCGAGCCGTCACCCCAGTTCATCTCCGCTGCGCATGTGCATGCGTCTCCTGCAGGGCAGCTGGTTCTCAAGTCTCTGCTGCGCATACGTGGGGGGCAGGCCATGCATGCATTCATGGGGGAGGCACATATGAGGCTGTACATGCATGCCTGGGGGAGTATGTGCATATGCACATGTGTGTGGGACATGTGGGGGGCCGCACGTGCATGTGCAGGGGACATGCGGGGATGTGCATGCATGCGCAGGGGCAGGGCACATGCACGGGGGTTTGCGCACATTACATTTTGGGGGTTCGGGCATACTTTCGGCATTCGGTCCGGAAAAGGTTAGCCATCACTGCTATAGACAATAGTTATTTTATTATCTTCACAGAACATGTTATAGATCCATACTTAAAATCTCAAATAGAATTCATTTTTCTATTGCTTGCAACAGGCAAAAGAAAAGAGCGGTGCATCTACTAACTGCCACAATTATGGAGAAGTGTATGTCAGCCTCCACACAAATTAATAACCATCAATTATGTCACTGGATTCATTAATACTTTGTTGAAACAAATCCACAGTTGAATGATCCTGAACACATTTAGCGGAATGTATGTCTTTGTAAATATGCTCATGATTACTGTCTAAGCCTGGTTAATTTCATAGCTCAATATGAACTCCAGACAATAAAGCCATTCAGTATAAACTCAGGAACAACTAGAGTAAAAATGTTACTTTCATTCTTAGACAAAGACACAGTTACTCCCAAGAAAGTTTGGGAGATGTTTGAAAAAGAAATTTCAAGAAAAGAAGAGCATAGAATGTCAGAAAAAATCAAGAGATACCAGTTAGGCTCAAGTTGAAATTCTCTAGTCTTGAAATGTACAATGAAAATGCTGCTGGGAAGTGTGCTTGAATGGACATCAAGCATCTAAATAATGAATAGATGTGAATCCAATCTGATAATGCAATGTACCAATAGACAATTATGGAGAAAAAAAATTGACAGTGAAAATACATCACAACTTTACTGTTGCTTCTACAACGTGGGTATAACCACAATTGAGCTCCAGATTTCTGTTTCTATGCAAGACAGTTGTTAAGTGTTTGTCCCCTAAATTGTTTGCCCCATTTTACAATCTTTCTTGCCACAATTGTTAAGTGAATCACTATAGTTCTTAAGTGAATCATCCAGATGTTAAGTGAATCTGTCTTCCCTCACTGACTGTGTCAGAAGCCAGCTGGGTGGGTTACAAATGTTGATCACATGACTCTAGGGCACTGCAAACATGCCAGTTGCCAAGTGTCCAAATTTTGATGAATTAACCATGGGGATGTTGCAATGCTCATAAGAGTGAAAAATGGTCATAAATTACTTTTTAAGGGCCATTGCACCTTTGAATGGTCACTAAACGAATGGCTGTAAGTCAGCGATTACCTGTACCAGCCAGCATGACTCCATTATTTTCTTCATCTAGACCAGGGGTGTCAAACTGGATTTCTTCAAGGACCAGATCAGCATTGTAATTGTCCTCCGTAGGCCAGTGGGAGGAGCAGGGTGGAACGGGACGGACACCTCCTGCAACACCCTGCCGGCCAAAATGGGGCACAGGTGTGTGTGTGTGTGTGTGTGTGTGTGGCCCCCACGCCTCTTTTCGCCCTCCATGGCCTCCAGCAGCACTCTGCCAGCCAAAAACAGACTGCATAAAGGCCTCCCGAGGCCACCACATGGTCCGTTTTTGGCCTCCCCGGCCTCCAGTAGCATTCTGCCAGCCAAAACCGGGCCACACAGAAGCCCCACGAGGCCCCCATGAGGCCCATTTTCAGCCTCTCTGGCCTCCAGTACCACTCTGCTGGCCAAAAACAAGCTGCACGGAGTCCTGATTTAAGCACCCCATGGACCGGATCCAGCCCACGGGCCTTGAGTTTGACACCCCTGATTTAGACTTATAGATTGCCTCAAAGGTCCTGACCGTGCATTTCTTTCATGCTCAAAAGTCCAATCTGGTTCTGAAAGTCAGCAAATGAAGGCTCACATTTGACAACCATAAATACAAAATCCTTCCCTCTACACCAGCATTCCCCAACCTTTCTGGGTTGGTGGAATGGCATGGGGAGGGAGGGGGGGGAAAAGAGGGGATGGTTTTCATGAGGGGCAGGCATGCACTCGCACAATTTCATTTGTGTCATGTGAGTGGGGCTGCAAGTGGTGGTGCCCACTGCTCACATGAGTCGGGCTCCATGGCATGTGCCTGCCTGCCGCTCATATGGCCTGGTTGCAAATAGACCACAGCCCGGTAGTGAACTGTGGCCCACAGGTTGGGGACCCCTGCTCTACATATTCATTTAAATTATTGGCAGCACAACTCACTTCTACAGATATGCTGAGTATTTTGGCCATTTTTTCCTTTTTTTCTGAAGAGAATTGATGGCCAGATACTTTTCTAGGGGAAGCAGATAGAGTCAGGAAAACCTGACCTTAGTGCAAATCGAAATATAATCAAATCATATACAAAATTATATTTTATCCAGAACAAAACTGCTGGTACTCCCTTTCTAAAAAAATGAAACTATTGTGGAATTAGTCATGCATACAGAGTGCTGTAATTCTTAATAAGTAGAGTTCTTTAATAATGACACATTCATGTCACAATAGCTTGACATGAATGAATCCTTTTTAAGGAAGGGCACTCTGCTTGCTGTACTTAGCTTGAAGGTTAAAAACTTAAAAGCATTTGCTTGGCATTGATTTATTTCTAAATTTCCTCATGTTTTTTCCCTACCACCAGCCATAGCTGTCTATGATTAGATATACATAACAATGAGTAAGTTTGTACTCCCCCCAGCTAATTCTTATTAATGCAATCTGGTTGACCACAATTCGATAAATTTCTGCAATTATAAAAAAATAATGAGATAATTAGTTTTGAATTGTAACTATGAAGAATATCCTTTTCTTGTACAAAAATAATGAAAATTGGTTTGCAGATGCATCTTCTTTATTTATTTATTTGTTCAACTTGTATGCTGCCTTTCTCTGAAGGCTCAAGGCGGCTTACAATGCATTTAGAGGTGCAAAGGTGAAATGTAGCACATCCTAAAGATAAATAGCTCTTACCTTTATGTGGATGGACACTCTATGGGCAATCCTCACTTAAGACTAGTCGCTTAACAACCAAAGTTACAACAAACCCACTAAAAGGTATTTAAGACCAGGTTCTGGAGTTCTGATGGCTGCACACATACACACATAGTCAGGTGATTGCATTTTGGGCTCTGATGTTTGAGAATGCTCATTTTGGACGCTCATATTTACAGCTGTTTGCAATGTCCCATGGTCACATGACTGTAGGGTATTTTTTTAATCCCCCCCCCCCCCCAGGTCTTTGGTGTTTACCTGATTTCCAGCAAAAAATGCACTTTGGATAAAATGGATTCATTTTACAAACCTCCACTTTTGCTTAAGGCCCATAGCATTTGTTTAACAACCACTGCAAAAAAAAGGTCATAACATTGGTCATGGTGATGTTGCGACTCACTTTAAGACACTGCCCCCCCTTATAATTCTGGCGTCAATTATGGTCATAAATCGAGGACTATCTATATCCCATGAAGCATGGATCCTGATAGGCAGTTGAAATCTGTAAGAATTTCAGCTTAAAAGAATATACCAACTGTAACAATATAGGTAGTCCTCAACATACGAGCACAATTGAGCCCAAGGTTTATGTTGCTAAATGAAAAATATGTTAAGTGATTTTTTTTGCCCCATTTTACGACTTTTCTTGCCACATTTGTTAAGTGAATCACTGCAGTTGTTAAATTAAGTAACTGATTGTTAAGTGAATCTGGTTTCCCTATTCACTTTGCTTATCAGAAGGTCACAAAAGGTGATCGCATGACCCTGGGACAGTGCAAATGAGTCAATTGTCAAGCATCTGAATGTAAATCATGTGTCTATGGGATGCTGCAATGGTCATAAGTGTGAAATATGGTCGTAAGTCATTTTTTAAATGTACTTGAACTTGAACTTCTGTGATTAGTAGTTTGGGATTCTCTGACATTAACTCCAAAGCAAGAATTTCCACATTTTTAAATATATATTTACAAATATTAATTCCATTGTTTCATCTGTAAAGAAAGGGGAAATGACCATAATTATTCAAATGTGAAGAATGTTGATAGAGAACAGAGTGGCACAGTTTGTTGATACTATATATATGACCATTTAAAAAAGGTGCATAACCTCTAAAATGGATTTTCAAACTTTTTCTGGCTACAGAAAGTATTAGTTAATTTTTTTTAAAAAAAATCTTGAACTCTTGATCAAAAGGCAAAGTGTCAAGTCATCACAAGACCAGGAAGCAGAAAGGTTTTTGAATATTAGCTGATTAGCCTTTTTGCTGTACCTTAGAAAAATTGCAGTGGATGCCTTCAGCTGCATTTGAATGAACTTTTTTCTCCTTTTTAGACCCTTGCAGAATTCCATGAAAGAGTTGAAAAACTCTTCTCTATAGTGTAACTTGCATATTTTGAAAATTTCAATATACAAGTTAGAAAGAACAAGAGCTGAGTTGTTCATTCAGCAATTACATGAAAGCATATCTAGCTTTTTCAAATTGCAGCTGGGCCATCAAATATTTCAACATCTTTGTTAGATAAACAACTTTCATCTTATAGTATACTTATTATACCAACATTCTAACATGTCAGAGAACCCAACCTGCTAAATCTCATGAAATCCCCGGCTATGCTGCCCAGAATTTGGGCAGGTTGGTTATTTACTCCACTATTGCTCTATAATGAGCTCTAAAAACAGCAAGGCAGACTGGTGCGTAATGCCACCTTTGCTTTATTTTTTGGCAGCTCTTGATGGAAAATGACTGAAAACACAGTTTGCGATTCATAAGGAGATGGTGTTTTGTTGCTACAATTCCACTGATTTGGGCAGAGCACCGATTTGTTTTTGCCATCTGCGATTCGGTTCTGTAAACTAATTAGCATCACACAACGTATTTCATTATCCCAATTATGTCGAGAAAAACAAAGGATCAAACTTGGTTTGCATTTACTCATCAAATATACATTTTGCATAAAGCTGTAGAGCAATTTTCTCCCCATAACCTTTGGTGTGCGTTTACCTTTGTATTTAAATGTTAAAATCATTGCAGGCTTTATTTTTATTCAGATTTGCCCCCAGTTACCTACCACTGTCAAATAGGCAAACTATATTTTAAATTATCTTTGTTCTGCTATAAACCTAATGGATTATATAGATAATAACTGTAATAATTAGAAAAAATACTTTTAAAAAATCAATAATAGTTTAAATTGCTTAGGAAGCATTTTGAATCAACTGCAATTGAGGCATCTTATTTGCTCTGAACATTTTGATCAGTTTTCTTACTTTGCTCCTAACTTTGTTAGCCAAAAGGAAATGCTAAAACTTTCTAGCCTTTTTTTTTTGCAAGGCACATCTCAGGCTTATTACAGAGTCCAGGAAGTCTCCAATTTAGAAATCTCAGCTAGCAAAAATGTTGTTTTTCAACTAATGATCATAGATTTTCTGGTTAGCTGATAGAAATGTTGGAGAAGAGGTCACATTGCTGTCTTTAAAAAAAAACAAACTTCATTTTGTCAATACATTTTCAAACCCTCTTCCAATGGATCTGAAAAAGAAGGAAATGTGATACCTGGGTGAAAAACATGAAAGTTCAGAAATTTTACCAGGCTTTAGACAGTAGTTTTGAACTGAAGAGAAAACCTGCAAAGAAGTAGAATCTGTAGGAGAACGAAGGGTAGACAGGTGGTAGAGTCAAGAGAGAAAACAGCCTGGAATTGTTACATCCTCATAAGGGTACAAGTTCAGTCCATCTTGAATTCCCTCAACTCTTATCTAGCACCAAATTAATGCTGACTTTTAGTTGACTATATTTTTGTGTTTAGACATGGACACTAAATCAGCTTAATTGGAACTTAATGCTCGGTCCTGATTCTTCCCCACTCACAGAACCTCTGTGGGACAATCTTGTTTAGCATTTTACTAGACAACTGATTGGTGTTAGTTCAACCTATTTATTATCCCTAGCAAAGGCACATTTGTCCCAGAACAAAGATTATTTCATCCTGTTCTTGTACTCTTATATGATAATGGGACTTGTAAAGGATAAAAGTTTTCAATATTTCTTTTTTTATGAAAAGTTTTCATAAAACAGTATTTTTTCCTGTGTTTGATAGAACTAAAAATTAAAAAAAAATTATTTAGCAAGCTATCTATCTACCACTATCCAATTAATTAACTTATATAGTTAATTATTCAGTTATAGCTAACGTGTTATTAATAACATATGGACGGAACTAATAGTCACAATTTTACTGATTTGAGATCGTAAGAAGAAATATAATCTGGACCTTTTAGCTTAGACCTCCTCCATTTTAGAACTATCACGTTTTCTAAGATCAGTAACTTTATTGTTAAAGCAAGGCATAAAGGTCCTTTGAAATTTTCTTCCAACTCTGGGGATATAAATTGAGATACAATTTTCTAAAATGAGATACATTTTTCTAAATTTCTCCTGGGGAAAGAGAAAATCATTTACAATTTTTCAATGGTATCTCCCCCTTATTAGTGACAATAACACTGATATAATTGAGGCATAGGAACCAGAGAAGCTGCAGATGAGAGAGGATTGTCTAATGAAGGAACAGCAACACTCACTCAATGGCTAAGATATCCAATAATACTATATTCTTATTTCTAAAGCAAATTCTCTTTCATTAGGCAGCCAGGAAACTGCCTGTGGTTGTTCAGTGTCTACTTTAGCCCCCAGCACTTAAGACAATACCGTTGAAATTCAGTGGCAAAATACTTGATTTCCAGTGATATAATTTTCCAGACAGGTTTCTTGCCAGCTTGAAGGGGGAAAAAAGGAACAAGAATAAGAATAGAAATGAAATGACTTCAGGAGACAATTAATTTCTATTTCCATCCTTTAAAACTCCACAGAACTTGTCAAAACCACAGTAGTGAAATTCAGCTATATTGGTTTCCCAAATCAGCAGTGCCTGATGCTGATTTTCATGATTTGGGAGAATGTAATGGTAGGAATGTCAGAACTTCCTATTTCTTCCTCTAAAATTCTCTCTCTGTCATACATATATGGGCAAAAAAATTGTGGTCTTGCACATCTTCATGGCATCCTTTGTAAAGAGGTATTGTGGTTTTGAGAGAAAGCAGTAATGAAGAATCCTGAGCAGTGTGGTACATTCTTATAGAAAAGTGTAGGAGAATTTTATTTTTTTGCATAGATCTAGAACAGGGGTGGCAGAATTCATGCTACTGAGAGGCCTATCCTTTCTCTGAGACTCTGCAAGTTTGAAGGACCCTGGGATAACTTCCAGTGGTGGAATTCAATTTTTTTTCTACCAGTTCTGCGGGTGTGGCTTGGTGGGCATGGTGTGACTTGGTGGGTGTGGCTTGGTGGGCGTGGCAGGGGAAGGATACTGCTAAATCCTCATTCCCACCCCACTCCTGGGGCCAGCCAGAGGTGGTATTTGCTGGTTCTCTGAACTACTCAAAATTTCCGCTACCAGTTCTCCAGAACCTGTCAGAACCTGCTGAATAGCACCCCTGATAACTTCACAATATCTTGCACTGAGTCTAATCTGATATTTCGGTAGACATACATGCTTGCAGTCAGTGTGAGTGACTTTGTCTACAAAGAATCTACAAACTTAACACAGTGCTCGATTGAGGAGCTTACCACCTCTTCTTTTTAAAAAGAATATGGGTAGGTTTAAATAGGACTGATAACCTACAGATGCAATGCAAGCTATGCTATCCTTATCAACACAATCATTTTTCACTCCTGTGAAAAGTGGGCCATGTTTGGACACATTCACTCTTCATTTTCAGCTATTGTGCTCTATCTCACTTCTGTTGATTTATTTTTATAGAGTTCCCTTAAAAATCAGGGAGCGTCCCAAGATCAGTGAATGAGGAAAAGGATATTCAGAGATAGTTTCTGAGTGATTTATTTAGTTCAATTTAAGCCTCACTGTACTCCAGACTGATTCGGTGCAGCTCACTATATAATAAAGCATAATACATGGGGTCCATTTGTTCAATTAAAACAAAAAAGAACAAAAGCCCATCCAAGAATGAATGCCACATCCACAACACCCCAAATCCTATCTAATGGAAAGAAGGGGAGAAAGGCAGCCTCTCAAATAACTTGACCTATGACACATATGGCAATGACGAATGTCTCATATCACCCCTAGAAGCATATTGGCAACCAGTGCAGCTCATAAAGTTGGAGTTTCATATGGGCAAACTGAAAGTATGTCCATCACTGCCCATACCCCTGCATTCTGGACATTCTGGAAAAAGTGGTTTTCCAAGGAGTACTAATTGGTGATGAAGTGTAACTCCCTGATTACTGGGAAAATTTCCAAATACTCTTAGAAAATTGGATCAATGATGTGTCTAGAATTAACCAAGTCAATTGGTTTTCCATCTCCATATAGGTCTTATATGTCAGCAATCTACAGAATGGCCAAAAAATGAACTGACTACTAAATGATGAATATTAAAATTTCAATTTAACCTCCTTACACTCTACAGATATCCTATTTTCCTTACCGTCGTATCAATGCACCCACAATCACCACCAAAGGCCGTGTAAGCACCAAATCAGGGCCTTTTCTCAAGGAACCGTAATTTCCATAGGGAAAGATGGAAATTAGTCTCCAGTATTCTATCACTCCTTGCTCGCCAAGTAGCTAGTATTCTTACTTCCTTTCCCTGAAGCCCATGAAATCACCACAATACACTTGGCATGGCAGTATAAACAACAATAAACCTCTTATCCCAGTCTTTAACTACATTTATGCCGCTTTGTTGGATTTCACAGAACCTGCTCCTATCTTGAAATTTTCTTCTGACTTTCACTGAGATCATTCATGTCCATTGTTCCATTTTTTCTCCTTCCTTCCAAATTGGCTTCTTTCCTACATGTTCGATTGTTACTTCAGCTAAGTCAGGGGTCAGCAACCTGTGGCTCTGGAGCCACATGTGGCTCTTTCACCCCTCTGCTGTGGATCCCTGTCACTCAAAATATGTGTCACAACCGCCAATGTGCGATACCTGCTGGCACACAATTTATTGAGCTTTTCAACCCCCAGTAAGCCAACCATGGATAAATCCAAGAAAAGAAAATTTTCAGAAGAAAACAGAAGGTTTAATTCAACTGCATATGCTAGTTTTGTGGCTGCTCAAGAAATAGTCAGGCACCGGGAGGGTTTTGTGGCTCCCGGTGTTTTCTTTTCTGTGGGAAATGGGTCCAAATGGCTCTTTGAGTATTTAAGGTTGCAGACCCCTGAGCTAAGTCCTTGATTTACAACCACAAGTGAGCCCAAAATTTCCATTGTAAGCAAGAAAGTTGCAAAGTGATTTTTGTTCCAGTTGTTAAGAGAACCACTGCAGTTGCTAGGTGAATTAAATGAATCCTGCATGATTCCTTCCTGCATGATTCCTTCCTGCATGTTTTGGATTCTTTCTAGTTGGCTTATAACAAGCAAAATCAGTGGTGGAAGAGAGATTCACTTAATATCCATGTGATTCGCTGAATGATCATAGTACAAATGGCCATAAACTTGGGTTTAGTCACTTGATAACAATCACATTGTTAATTCTAGTTGGGAAATTCTGGTCCCAATTGTGATTGTATGTTGAGGATTATCCATACTATTGAAAACCAGCCAACTTTTTTGGGCAATATTTCCTGTCACTGTCATCAGTATGCCTTTTCCTGGGGACTTCATTGTATAAATACTTTATCAATTTTGACTGTGTGCCATCAAGTTGGTGATCACTCTTAGCAACTACATAGATTTTCTCCAGTAGGATTTTTTCCTATTGGTCTTCCAAAGAAGCCAGTTAGGAAGGTTACAAATGGTGATCACATGACCCCAGGACAGTGCAACTGTCATAAATACATGTCAGTTGCCAAGAGCCCAAATTTTGATCACATGACCACAGGGATGCTGCACGGGTCATAAGTGTGAAAACTGATCATAAGTCACTTTTTTTCAGTGTCATTATATCATCTTCAAACAGTCACTAAAAAAATGCTTGTAAGTGGAGGCTTACCTGCAATCAGTGGTGGGATTCAGGAGTCTGGGCGAATCAGTAGTTAAATTGCTGGGTGGCCCCTCCCCTCCCTGTCCCTTCCAGGAGTCCTCATGCACCCCATTTTGGCTCCCAGGTACGTTCAGGGAGGCCTCCTAGGCCTAAATTGGGTCACAAGGGGTATGGCGTGCCCCCCGTGACCCGTTTTTGCTCCCAGGAGACTTCAGGGAGGCCTCCTAGGCCCAAACCGGGCCATGGGGGGAGGGGTGCATCCCCTCCATGGCCCATTTTTGCTCCCAGGGAAGTGCAGGAGGCTGAGTGCTACCTGTCAAACCCCCTGGCCACACCCACCATGGCCATGCCCACCCAGCCAGCCATTATGGCAGAGAACCAGTTGTTCAATTATTTGAATCCCACCACTGCCTGTAATGACAGACACATCAACAATTTGCCTCTGCAAAAGCAAAGAAAACAACAACCTTCATTTCTGTTCCTGCTTGTACAAAGACAAAAACAGTTTAAGGAACATTTTTATAATGGATTCGAGCCATAACATTCACTAAATTATTCTAAGTATCACCTGGAGTACTTCCAAGCAAATATATATGAAATTGCAAGGTTTGCTCAAACTGTATGAAAAAAAGCAGTGTAGATAAAGAGTACACTGTCCTGGTAATTGCACTTAATTTATGATGCTCTGATGAGTCACTGATCATTTTGACCTTATCAACAAAATCAAATCATTTGTTTTCTAACAATGAAAGCTTTTCTTCCTGGCATATTGAGTGCTTTAAGTGAGTCCTGCAGCTCTTCTTTGGATCTTAATTAGTTTCATCACAAAATGCACCAGATTACTGTGGCCAGTAGAATTAATTCTGAATTACCCCTAAAGGCTGTGGAATTTGTGTTTTCACAGAATTACTAGGAAATGCTTTCAAAAATGGAGAATTCTTGCACATGCACACAAAAATCCTTAGACAAAACCAGAGTAAATTCGGAGAATGACTTTAATGTTATTGTAAGCAGATATCATTGAGGTTAGCAGCATGTGCTGTGTCTGAGGAACAAAAAATATAGTGAAAACATAGGTAAGGAAGTACAGAAAAAAAATTAAAGTGATACACTCCATCCATATTCCTGGATTTAATAATTTAGCTGCTTTGAACTTTTAAAGAACAGTATTTTTCTATTGGTTATAATGTAAATAATAGTACCTTTTACTATATACTAATATTTTAAGATATATTCTTAGAGGTAGATACTGACAGGAGGACTCAATAAAATTGTAATTATAAAATGAAGACTTTAATCCTTTTTTGATATTCTTTTTTTAGTTAATTCATGGGTTAATTACTGTTACACCTGTGACAAGCAAAAAAATTAAAATTAGCAGCCGTAAATTAAAATGACAGTTAAAAATGAAAAAAATGATTAGAAAATTTTCATAGAATATTACTTCAATTAATAAAAATAGATTTTTCTAAAAACACTGTATGGGGGCATTTTGTTGGAAAATTATGAATATATTTAATACATATTCAGACTTAGAAAACAAACCCTTTCAAACATCGATTAGATAGTATTTTAGAGCCATTGTAGCACAGTGGTTAAAATATAGTATTGCAGGCTCTTTTTTTGCCTGGTTTTTTGCCTCTTCTAACCCCACCCCCACCCCCACCCCCACCTCCACAAGGTTCTGCAGGCTAAAACCAGGCAAAAATGGCTCATTTTTTGGCCAAAAACGGGCTAATTTTGTCTGGTTTTTTGCCTCCTTTCACTCCCTCCCCCACCTCCACAAGCATTCTGCAGGCTAAAACCAGTAAAAAATGCTTCATTTTTTGGCCAAAAACGGACCATTTTTTCCTGGTGTTTTGCCTCTTCTAAAACCCCCCACCATCACCACCACCTCCACAAGCATTCTGCAGGCTAAAATTGTTGAGCTTATCTTTTGGTTCCAGCCCGCAGGTCTCCCGAAGTCAAGTCCTGCGCTCTGCTGAAGGGTGGGTGGGGTGATGTGGGCGGGGCAACCTCGTGGTGCTCCACAGGCCAGATTAATTGGTTCATGCGGCCCACAGGCCGCAGTTTGAGGTCCCATGGACTACAAGATCTCCAAGGTCCCTTCCAACTCTATTATTCTTTATTCTGTTCTGTACACACAAACACACACACACACACCTCTCTTCTAGTAATGACCAATGCTAATACATGAAGTAAGTTGATAAAATGCTTGTATGTAATGAGATGATTGAACAATGAAGCATTTTCATAATGTTTTGGAGTAATAAATATAAAGTTTCTCAACAGCCGTTTTCTTGGTTAATCTTAAGAAAGGCTCCCAGCTGAATGTATTGAATTTCCAAAAACCAGCTTCGTGAAACTTTTGAAGATAAATGTCTCATTTGTACTAACACCCCATTAAATGCTTGGTATCAATCTGGTGGACTACACTAATACACAAAAATATACAGGTAGTCATCAACTTATGACCATCATTGGAACAAGTCTTTCCGTTGCTAAGCAAAGCCATTGTTAAGTGAATCATGCCCAATTTTACAACCTTTTCTGCCAGGGAAGTTAAGTGAATCACTGCAGTTAAGTGAATAATGCAGTCATTAAGCAAATCTGGCTTCTTCTAATTGATTTTGCTTGATGGAAGCTGGCTGGGGAGATCACAAATGGCGACCCTGTGACCCCAGGATGCTGCAACCACATCATAAATATATGTTGGTTGTGAATTTTGATCACATGACTGTAGGGATGGCATGATGGCTATAACTGCAAGAACTGGTGTCATTGTAACTTTGAACAATCAGTAAAGGAATGTTTGCAAGTCAAGAACTACCGGTACCTCTGTGTGCTCCAGTAAAACTCAGCATAAAATAGGACATGTATCAAGGTTTCGACTAATGAACCCAACCAAAGCAAGCACAATCAAGACGGTCCAATCTTTTCATGAAAAACTTTATTGAGTACATCATTTCTGCACGTTTGAAGGCATAACCAGATCTACATCTTTTCCATGTCACTCCCTATAGCAGGGGTGTCAAACTCGATTTCATTGAGGACCGCATCAGGGTTGTGTTTGACATCAGGGGGGGATGGGCAAGGCCAGGGGAGACATGACCAGCTTGACATCACTCATGTCGGAAGTGCCTGTGATGGCCCAAGCGCTCTGCCAGCAAAAATGGGCTCCCGAGCTCCGTTTTTGGCTGCGACGGCCTCCTGCAACCCTCTGCCAGAGAAAACTGAGCTTGGGAGGGCTGCGCATGGCCCTCGCAATTTCCGTTTTCAGCTGCCTTCCTGATAAAGATATTTTTTATCTGTATGAAATAAAGCCTAGTTAATTAGTTTATTAGTGGCTGAAATGAGCACCAAATGCTCTGGTGGCTCGGCAGACTAAAGCAGTGTCATTAACTGTTATTAAGATCAGCTGCCTGCAATTACTGCAAGTTCAAATCCCACCAGGCTCAAGGTTGACTCAGCCTTCCATCCTTTCTAAGGTAGGTAAAATGAGGACCCAGATTGTGGGGGCAATAAGCTGACTTTGTATAAATATACAAAAGTATGAAAGCTATTGCTTAAGCCGCCCTGAGTCTCCAGAGAAGGGCAGCATATAAATAAATTTTTTTTAAAAAATGTGATGTCTAAATGAAACCTACCATATTATTTTAACTTTCACACATGTCCAGGTGATATTCATTTATACAGTCATGCAATTTAAACTATCAGTTCCAATTCATGCATAGGCTGTATCAAGGGTGTTTAAGAGAGAAAATAAAAGGCTGAAATATCTATTTTGCCCTGTAAATTTTTCCCAATCTTTAAAAAAAGAATAAAATCTTCCCAGTTTGCTTTGGTAAATCATTGTTTTGCCAGTTGCACAGAGGCTCCAATATTATTCAAAGTTTTGGGCCACAAAACAGTAAAAAAATACTTTTTACTTAAATGTAGAGATTATGAAAGGAGTTACTAGAGATGCGTTCGGTTAGTGCCATGCATGCCTGTATTAAACATATCTTTGAAGTTCCCGTAATTTTGCTTATTTATTTTTATCATTTTTGTATACTGCCATATTTCAGCATGATTCTTGGCAGTTCCCACAAACAGATGAAAATGAATAAACCCAGCAAATAAAAGCAATTATTAACCTCCCCAAAGCTATCTCCTTCCACCAATGACAGTTCTAATAATTATGATAACATTTGTAGATGAGGCTGCTGGGTGAGCTCATCCATTGCCACGCGGTGAGCTTTCATCAGTATGCTGATGATACATAATTATATATCTCTATCCCTGGTAAATTAAATAATGCTGTGAACATCTTGTCCCAGTGTCTGGACACTGTGAAGATCTGGATAGCAACAACAGGCTTCAAATGAACCCTGGCAAGACTGACTCTGGATTTTGAGGCTGACTGGTTCTTCTGTCATTTTTGGTGCTGGATGAGAATGCTCCAGACAGACCCAGTGTGCAATCTGGGGTCCTGCTAGACTCACAACTATTGCCTAGTGGGCAGGTGGCTAAGAAAGCCTTTGCGCAACTCTGTCTTATGCACCAGTTGTGCCTGTTCTTGGATTGGAGGCCCTACTTATATTTATTCATGCTCCAGTCACCTCACAATTGGGCTACTGCAATGTGCTCTAAATGGAGTTGCCCTTGGAGACTATTCAGAAGCTTCAGCTGATACAGAATGCCATGGTACAAGGAGTTAAGTACACTCCTAAAACAGCACATGTTATACCTCTTCTCTGTGAGATGCATTAGTTGTCCATTAGTTTCCTGGTCCAATTTAAGGTGGACAGCTATACAAATTTAATTACCGTATTTTTCAGAGTATAAGATGCACTGGTGTACAAGACCCAGCTTAGTTTTTGGGGAGGAAAATAGGGGGGGAAAATCTGCCTACCAGGTATTCATCTGGCTAGCATCCTTAGTCTGGTCAGCTTCAGCACATTAGTTTGCTGTTTTTTATCCCCTGCTTGGGGATAAAAAACAGCTTCTAAAGCACAACTGATCTTTGGAGAGAGAAGCAACGAGAAAAGCAGACAAACCACGGAGATCGCTTCACTCGCTAGCGCCTCGTTAGGGCTGGAAAAAAGCTTCACAGCTGAGAGTCGGAGGGGGCAGGCAAAGCAGAGAAGTTCGCTTCACTGAAAAAAAGCTTAGCACGGAGATCGCTTCACTTGCTAGCATTAGGACCAGGGGTGGGTTCTACTTACCTTTACTACTGGTTTGCAATGGGGCTGCGCACACTCTTCTGCGCAGAAGTGTTTTGATGTCGGGGTGGGTGGGTGGAGCTTCCTTCCGGTTTTACTACCGGTTCTATAGAACCGGTCTGAACCAGGGGCAACCCACCACTGGGTAAGAGTGAAAAAAAGCTTCAGAAAGGCTACATTCGGAATATTAGACACACCCAAATTTTCAGCCTCTTTTAGGAGGGAAAAAAGTGAGTCTTATACTTCAAAAAATACGGTAGTATAATAATTTCAAGTAGCCTGGATTCATGCTATTTCTGTTACCAACCCGATCTACTTGTGAAATCAGTCTTCTAAACCAGGACTTTGTGGGAAAAGAGATACCATGAGGATTTCTCTTGATGTGCTAAGAACTGTTGTGAGGTTCATAATTGATCTCTTTATCCTGAGCAGCTTCTACTGGTTGATAAAAATGTGTCTCTGGATATTATGAGAGTTAAAGTCATAATACTTAAAAAATGAAATGGTTATATCTTTCTTACTTTCGTTGCACTAAATAATGTAATTATTATGCAGGCAACAAGCATGCATTTTCTTTTTAAGGTTAATGGAGTTTAAGGCCAAAGGTATTTCATTAAAATCTTCATACTAAACGAGGCTACTATATGGGGGAAACAAGACTGGGAAAAATTCAAATGCTGGAAAATTCCTGCCTCAAAAACAATATGCAAGGCCTAAAGTGGGAAGGAAAAGGAAGGAAAATTTTACATATTGGGTATAGATAGATAGATAGATAGATAGATAGATAGATAGATAGATAGATAGATGGATGGATGGATGGATGGATGGATGGATGGATGGATGGATGGAT
>WNWU01000021.1:2157297-2180210 GCA_012654045.1 Ptyas mucosa
GATGGATGGATGGATGGATGGATGGATGGATGGATGGATGGATGGATGATAGATGGATGGATGGATGGATGGATGGATGGATGGATGGATAGAATTTTCAATACATATAAAAGATATTCTTTTAGGCAACTATTTTTTCAACCTTGCAACTAACTAGTATTTTTGACAAAAATACTGAACAACCCATTAAAAAAAAAGGAAGGAACCAGAGACCAAATTAGGAACCGAACACTTCAGATTCTGTTATCACATAATTGCTTAAGTTTGAAGGCAAAAATACTGATTCTCGAATACGTAGAAAAGGACAAGAAGAGTCATCTTACTGTAAATAGAGGCTACAATAACAGTCAGCAATTGAAATGGATGGAACATTTTTATGAAGGGAGTTTATCATGAACTCCTATCATATGAATATTTTTAATTAACTGCCATTAGTTTTCACATCACTGTTATAATAGCCAGATACAAAAGGGAATCAGTCCTCTGAACTATTCATTATGATTTGGAAGAAGAAATTTGCATGAAAAGCTGCATTTCAGAAATTCTTGGTTATATAGAGATTCAGGTTGCTAAATGCTTGACCCTTCTGTATTTAAGCTTAGATGCACATTTACAATTTCGAAACGTTGTGTGCACTCTTAGAAAATGACTGCTGGGAAAGATCCCATTAACAAAATGACTGTCATGGGGTCATATTCAGATAAGTGCCAACAGAGGGAGACAGGACAGTGACAAGGGAGATTCCATGAGCAGATTATGCCATCAAATACTTCATCGGGCACCTAAGATCTAGAAGAACATATGGTACAAAAAAAATGTTCAAAGTGCTTTGAATTAAATATGTTTCACTTATATTCCCGCTGAATAATGAATAATCCTCCATTCATATTTTAAGAAGTGTGGACTTCTAGGGAATTCTGGGAGCTGGTCTACACATCTTAAAAGTAGCAGAGATTGAGAAACAGCACCTTACAACAAATAAAAACACTTTGCTTCTAGATTCCTTTTCTCCTTATGAAGAACCTCCTGAAGTGAAAGAAAGACCCAAACATAAAAAGTCCCCACCAGAGACCAGGAAGAAGAATGGAAAGGGACAACTTACTGCAGCCAACTCGCTGCGATCAACTCGTCATTACCAACTCAGCAGGCTAACTCGCCACAGGACAACTCACCGTGGGATAATTTAACAGTTCAATTTAATTATTCAAAATAAATTAAAAAAATATTTTAATTTTTGTCATTTCCATTTCATTCTGCCCCTCCTTTTGCATCTTTTTTTAAATGATTCTATTCCATTATTTCTTTGATATGAGTGTAACTCTTGTCCCACAATGAATTGTCCTGCGATGACTTGGCTGTGGTGAGTTGTCCTCTGGAACGAGTTGGCCATGGCGAGTTTCCCGTAGCGAATTGTCACAGACCCAAAGAACAGCTGACAAATGCTTCTCTTGGCCTCTTCTGAAATTTTGCTGAATCTGTTTTCTGGTTCCCATCTTTTTAGCATCTGTTTACCTCCCATGGATAATGGCACTTCCAAGTAGCAGTTGAAAGCTATTGCTAGATTGTTGCCAATCCTGTGGAGAAGGGAAAGTTTACATAGGAACTCAACTAATGAATTAATTCGCCAAGGATGCCCTGCTAAGCTCATCTAGAGAAATTCAAGAATGGGGTGGACAATGGCCTTCTTCCCATGGTTCTGTGGCTTTTCTAAACTGTTCCTGGGGAAATAACACTCGGATTAGAGTGTTTTTACAAACTCGCTTCTTTAGTGTACTAAAATGATTAGGACTAAAGAGAACATAAGTTGTCAAGCAAATCACTAATTTATTAGGAATGTTGTAAGAATAAATTGGGGAACAATATATTATCATAAGCCTCCTATACGTATTGCATATAAATGCAATTGGTAAAGTCAAAATCATAGTAGCGATAATAAAAAAAGCAAACAAAACTGAAAAGAATTATCTGGATAATTTTGGTATGATTTCTTATCATGAATACTGTTCTATACGAGCCAGCCCTACAAACCTGTTAACATTTTTTGTAAACATGGTATAATTAGCTGCTAAGAAACAAGTCCAGAAGCTGCCTGATACTTTTTAAAGATATTTCTCTGGCATTAGATAGCAACTTGTTAGTGATTCTGATTTTGCTCTAACATAAAACAATTTCATAATTATAGCAGGAGTAGTATAATATCATAGCGGTATGAAACCTCAGGAATAAGTTTTAACGGAAATCAATTTTAAAGCTCATGTTTGCCGTGGGTGTCACTGCAAAAGGCAAAGAGTCAGGAAAAAAGAAGTCATCTGTTAAAATGGAGAAGGGCTGCTTTATATTTCAAGTACAAAAGCAAATGGAGACGATATAATACATTATTAAATAGGGTTTCTGTTTGAGATCATATTAAACCTGAGCTCCAGGAATTTCATATCATGTTGGCTGAATACTGCTGGATGTTAATTGGTTTTGTCCTATATTTTAACATCTTTAACCAAAAGAGATAGACTGGTATTTCAAAATGTTTTCTGTTTTTGCTTTGTCAAATGCCTAGACCTTCAGAATGATTACATGCAATATATATCTAAAGTTTTATTTCCTTTGATCTAGACAAACATATCCCATTCTACAAGTGCCCTGATGGTGCACTGGTTAGGATGTAGTATTGCAGGCAAGCTCTGCCCACAGCCTGGAGTTTGATCCTGATGGGGTTCAAGGTTGACTCAGTCTTCCTTCCTTAAGAGGTCTTTAAAATAAGGACCCAGATTTTTGGGGGGCAAAGTGCTGACATTGTAAATCACCCAGAGTGTGCTGTCAAACACTGTGGAGCAGTATATAAATGCTATTGCAATTCTTTAAAATAAATCACACACAGGCCAGCAGTGAGGGCAGTCATTCATAGAATTGTCAGGGAATTAATTTCCCCTTTAAATCTTTGAAAACTTCAAGTAATACTGGTATCTTTTGCGAGAACTATTTCCAAGTTATTTTCTGACCTTTGCACTTTTAGAATGCTTAAGAACTGATGCTTCTAAGAACTTTGTAATATACAATTAATCCCGCCATTAGCTAGTGATGCAGCTACTCAAAAGTAGGTGATGTAGGGTGCCACCAAACAAAACCCAGGTGGCTAGTTGATGATAATTAATTATAAAACCAGGCCAAGGGGCTGTATCAGGAAAAGTGGGGGGGAAATGATCCTGCAATCATATTAGTAATTTTCTTTTGGACTCTATTAAGATGATTAATTGATTGAGAGAGTATTGCAGTCTGATGCAAGTAGATTTGAGTCACATAGAAAAGACTTATAGCAGTGCTGTCAAACTTGCAGCCCACAGGCCGGATGCGTTACGCACTGGCCATGCTCCTGTCCCATTTAGCGAAGAGGGGAAAAGTCCCAATACATCATGTGATGCCGCCATGATGATGCGAGTTTGACACCTGACTTCTGGCTGCCCAATGTTAAAACACTAGAACAGTGTCTCTCAAGTTTTAAGATGCATGAATTTCAAATTTCAGAATTCCCCAACCAGCATAGTGGGACATTTGTATCAGGAAATTTCAGCTAAGTGATCTGATATATGATCAAGGATTCCAGGTCCTTGTGACATTTGGCCCTTGAGGCTTCCAGTGGGCTTGCTTCATTTAGATTTATGCTCTGGTATCTCTTAGCTCACTCCTTCAATACAAAATGGCATAAGCCATTTTAAAAAGTGCAAAACCCAAAGATATAGGCAATAAGTGGCTAAATTGGAAAACGCAGTATTATCTCTTAGAGTTTGGAATGTCCAAGGAACACAGTAATTTCGTGGATTTTCTAAAAAGGATTTCAATAAGAGTTTAGTTGTATTAGAAGAATAAGGAACTGAAAATAATTCAATGCTAAACTAATAACAAAGCTGAGATGGTTGTTTGGGAAATGATGGAGCTGTCAACATTCATAACTTCAATAATTCTCCATTTATGAAGCTTGTTGGTCAATTTCATAGGGCTTAATTCACAAATAATTCTCATTCCACTGAGTTTATTTTTAGGCTGAAATTTCAGGATCTGTATTCATTAGTGTTGTTCAGTCTGTCATGTATACCAACATAATGGCTTCTCTAACCTTCTAGAATGAGTCTTCTAATGCTGAAATGTCCTCTGCTTAGAAGGGCCTTGAAAATGAATGGTTTTAAAATAAAGCATTAATTTGTTCTTGCCAAAGGGCTTTAGTTCAAACTCCGGGTGAAGAGAAATGAGGAGCAGGTTCCTTTATTAAAACAGACCTGACATGTACAATTTAGCTCTGCCTAGGCAGCATGAACAGTAAAATTTAATTTCACATTAAAATTATCTTTTTTCAGACAGAAATAATCTCTACATTTTATCTTAATACTTTTGGACTTTTAGTAAATTAAGAAAAATGTTTCTTTGAGATAATTTCTTTTTTCCTCAACAGAAATACAAACAGCAAGAGTAATCATAATGTATAATCTGTAATATCCTAAAAAACATATTTACAATGTGTGTTAATTTGCCCCTTAAGGACTAGTTCAATGATATCCATACAAGATATGCATCCACCAGAATTTGTGATTTAGCTCCTTTCTCTCAATACGATTTCCTACCATTAAGATGGAATACTTGTAGAAAAGAAAAACAATAAAGTCAAGTTTGAAATATGAAATTCAAATGTGGCTCTACATTATTGCTGGTGCTTCTCCTTGTATAAGCCACTTCACTTAAAGAGCCAAAAAGGGGCAGCAAATCATAGAGGAAAGATTAATATGAACAAAATTGGGTTTGCAGAAGTAAAAAAATAAAAAGCCCTTTGTTTTTATTTGGACAATCCTAATGGAACAAAAATTGCAGCAACAATTTCAGTGGTTATCTTTAGACAATAGCTGGTAGTAAATGGAAAATCAGAATAGGAATATCAGTGGTTGGATAGATCCCTTAAAAGGAAGAGTTATACAATTTTTGCTTGACTTTTACTAGTTCACACATGCCTGAACATAAAGTGACTGTTCACCATTGTATACAGTTAGTATTGCTGTATAAATTATAATATATAATATAAATAGCCAAAGTGGTTTTGAACAAAGGAATAAAATCTCCAAATAAATAAATTACAGAGAATACAGCCCTTAATTGCACAAATGATCAATGCTAAAAGATCAAAACTGAATGATCAAGTCACAGTTTGACTCAAACTTTATAAATATAATAACAACATAGACTTGCTATGTTGTCATCTGAGGGAAATGGATTCACTGTGATTTTTAATTCACTATGAATTGAGCCTGCTAGTTTTCTGACCATCCATTTTATGTGGTCTTGTAAATAGAAGTGGTCATTCTTCTCTCTCTCCTACACACAGTAGAAGGTTGAGCAGATATATCTGAATTTGGAATTCAACATATCTTCTTTTGCTACAACATCTAATAGCTTACAGTTTTAAAAAAGATCTCAGCGAAGACCTCACCTGGAAAACCAAGTGGCCAGGAAGGCCCAACAGACACTCCATTTCCTTAGGGTCTTGCATAAAAACAGGGTGGAACAACAACTGATGACCTCCTTTTACTGATCCACAATAGAAAGCGTCCTCACTTATTGCATCACAGTATGGCATGTTGGTCTCACAGCCATGGATAGAAAAACATTACAGAGGGTAGTGAGCACAACACAAAACATTGTGGGCTGCCCCCTGATACCACTAGATGAGATCGCTAGGGCTTGTTGCCTTAGAAGAGTGAAGAAAATTCTCAGGGACGACTCTCACCATCTTTACCCTCCTACCATCGGGAAGGAGATATAGAAGTATAGCCAGCTGCACCAACAGGCTGAAGAACAATTTTTATCCGTGGGCTGTCAGACTCCTGAAGAGAAATAACATCATAACTATGTAGTATGATGGACTGCAGGGCCGGCGCAATGTGTAACATGCTCACATTGGTGCAATAGGACTGGGTGTTTTGTTAATATGATTTATTGGGTTAGGGATTTTCTGCCTTCACTATGAGTTGTATTGTGTTAGGGGGTGTGTGCACTGAGGGAGCTCAACCAAACTCATTGTACATAAGTTGTGCACTGACAATAAAGATTTGAATTTGATTTTAGATGATGACTTGACACCATCAATAAAGATGAAGAAATGCGAGAACAGCATATAGCTTTCCTTTTGTATATTTTGGCTGGGTTTGGTACAAGTTTGGTTTTTAGAATTTTATAATTGTTGTGAAACCATACCTTATTTTCTCTGCTAAATGGCCCCTTAGATAATAATTTTTTATGACATACTAAAGATGGGCTAACTGCTTATGTTGTTCCCTTTGCATGTTGATCAATGGCTTATATATGTCACAATAAACCAATTGAAAACAATGATACTGTCTTCTGAGCAGACCGAAACTATTTAGTCTTTTCCCTCTTCTTTTATCTTTTTGCTCGTATTAAAAATGGCAGGGATTTTGTGGAGAGATACATTATGTGAGACTAACAAGAGCCGTGGTGGCGCAGTGGTTAGAATGCAGTACTGCAGGCTAATTCTGCCAACTGCCAGCAGTTCAATTCTGACCAGCTCAAGGTTGACTCAAACTTCCATCCTTCCAATGAGGAGCCAGATTGCGAGGGGGCAATATGTTGATTCTGTAAACTGCTTTAAACACTATGAAGTGGTATAGAAGTCTAAGTGCTTTTCCTATTTGGCTATCAAGAGCCATTTGCATTGAACTGAATTCTGTAGAACACACATCTTGTTTATATATAAGAATTCTGATGTGACTTCCCCATTCTGACACCGCATGTGTTGGATTGTAAGACACATCAGCTCAATCACCAAAGTGTTTTCTGTACTAGCTACAGATAATCAGAGATATAAACCATTCAGCTGGAAATCTGGGATAAGTTGGTTTTTGTGCACATATTCTCTGCATCCAGATTGTGCAACCCTAAGGAGATGAAAATGAATAGGCACACACATGAAAAGCACATTGCTGCGATACACGGAGTGAAGAGGCAAAATAGATGTGAAGTTAATCAATGCAACTATTCCAAAGCAATTTAATTGAGCTTCTGTGCAAGTGTGTGTCAGTTGTTTGTGATGCAAATGAGTGTTTTTAAAACGTGTATGAATTTACAGGTAGAACTAATTAATTTAAAGCAGGCAAATGCTATTATGAATCGAGATGAAGAGGGGAAAACAGGAAATTTGTTCTGAAAATAGCCGCTTTCAATGACATAGAAGCTGAAAAGACTCTTGACCAAAATCTCTGTGAAATACTTCTTTAATGAGACTACTGTGGTTGTTGGTTGAGGGGGAAAATTTAGTCTAGGTTTATGTATAAATAAACTCAGATTTCTGCAGAAATAAATGTTGATTGATCTACTGTACGAGCACTGCTGGTTGCTTTTTTTAAAGTTACAAAACCAAAAACTGAATGAATATTCTTGTTCATGCCTGTAGAATTCAGACTGAAACCTGATTCAACTATATACCTGTACTTACTGGGGCAACCCCACCAATATCGAAATACTCACCTACAGTACAATATGAGACTGTTGTTTGAAAGGGATTCACACAATCATCTTTCATAAAATGGAGAATTCAGTAGTAATGTGAAATATGGAAACTCATGACTACTTCCTTAATATAGAGGAAAAAAGGAACATTCCAGGCCAATGGAAAGAAGTAATCTAGAACTAAGGGAAATTTCCTAACAGTGAGAACAATTAACCAGTGGAATGGCTTTCCTTCAGAAGTTGTGGGTGCTCCATCACTGGAGGCTTTTTAAGAAGAGACTGAACAGCCACTTGTCTGGAATGGTCTAGGGTCTCCTGTTTGTGCAGGAGGTTGGACTAGAAGACCTCCAAGGTCCCTTCCAACCAGTGGTGGGATTCAAGTAATTTAACAACCGGTTCTCTGCGCTAATGATTTCTTCCAACAACCAGTTCACCAAACTGCTCAGAAAGTTAACAACTGGTTCTCCCGAAGTGGTACGAACTGGCTGAATCCCACCACTGCTTCCAACCAGTGGTGAAATCCAATTTTTTTTACTACCAGTTCTGTGGGCATGGCTTGGTGGGTGTGGTGTGGCTTGGTGGGCGTGGTGTGGTTTGGTGGGCGTGGTTTGGTGGGTGTTGCAGGAGAAGGATACTGCAAAATCTCCATTCCCACCCCGGTCCAAGGGAAGGATACTGCAAAATCCCCATTCCCTCCCCACTCCTAGGGGAAGGATATTGCAAAATCTCCATTTCCACCCCACTCTGGGGCTAATCTGAGGTGATATTTGCCAGTTCTCTGAGCTGCTCAAAATTTCCACTACCGGTTCTCCAGATCTGTCAGAACCTGCTGGATTTCACCCTTGCTTCCAACTCTATTATTTCTATTAGATAGAACAGTCTGGGTAGTAGTATCTATCATCCATCTGTCCTTCCATCCATCCATCCATCCATCCATCCATCCATCCATCTATCTATCTATCTATCTATCTATCTATCTATCTATCTATCTATCATCTATCTATAAACAAAGCAAGCTAGGGAACATATTAATTAAATGATTTATATAAGAAAAATATATGTTTTCCTTCAGAATTAATTTATGCCATTGAAATACTTGGCGAATTGTTTTTTGTACAACTTGGTAATATGGTGACATAAAGCCGTGGTTTTACATGGTGGCCATACACTTCTTTGCGGAAGCTGTATTCATTAGTAGCTCATGTTGAATACAAAATTTCCCCAGTTTCAGGAAAAAGGGGGCGAGAAAGATGAGTTTTTTTCAATGTCATACTGCAGTATGTTTTGAAAAGCTACTGCAGAAAATAGCACTCTGACTATGAAATCCCTTCCCACAAAAGGGATTTTGAACAGTGCATTCTAATGCCTAGATGGGATTGCAATAAACGAGGCATATCAAACTCTGCTGATTCTTCAAGTTCCGGTGCAGAAAAAAGCAAAAAGGAATAGCTTATGTTTGGGGGGGAAAAATAATGGCAACCAAGTCTTTAGAAGGATAAACTCCTGCACTTAAAAACAAGATTGCAGAGATAACATTGATGTGGGTGTAACATTTCCCTACCTTCTGCTGTTGTTAAGTGATTACAGGTGAACTATTGATTCTTCTGCATGTCTTAGATCTCTGTTCTCTTCCCTGAATCTTCCTTCCTATGCTTTACATGAGGGATCAATATATGACACTATCCCTAGTTGATGCTATCCATGTTCTTCTGTGTAACTTCATCCTTTGAACTACCTTAACTCAGCTGAGTATTTACAGAACATGACTAGGAAAGCAAGGAGAAATCCCAGTCCTAAAAAGTTCTGATACCTGCATGACTCAGGCAAATATTGAGAATGGGTAAATATGATGGTCCATGAAAGACTTTGGTCTGTCTTCAAATTGTCTCCTACCAAACCTCTGGACCAGGGTGGTATTCACTTACCTTCGCTACCGGTTCGCAAATGTGAGCGCACACACCACCTCCGCACATGCGCAAGACCTTCTATGCATGCGTAGAGCATCAAAAACGGGACATGATGACGTCCAGGTGGGTGGGCGGAGTCTCCCGCAGGTGCCATTACCGGTTTGCCCGAACCAGATAGAACCGGCTAAATACCACCGCTGCTCTGGACTGTGAGAGAACAACTCTGTCTAACTGTCTAGTGCAAACGCTTCCAAACTCTCTTGCTGGTTACAGATCATTTAGCAGAATTAGACCTTGTCTATATTCCCCGTATTTTTGTATCTCACCACCTTTTCTGTTGGATACTATTCCTTTTGAGAAAATTGTGTTCTGTCTGTAGGATTGGTGTAGCGTTACACATTCTTGTATTTTTCCAAATGAAAAAAAAATGAGCTTTAGACTTTTTGTGTGGGGGTGAGTGGGTGGGTGTTTTACTGTCAAAGTCTCAGCACTAGGCACAATAGTATGTTGATTAATGAAATCAAGAAGAGGGGAAATAATGAGGAGCTTCACGTCGCAACAAAACCGATGGTGGATTCCTTGGCTCCAGGATCGCCGCCAAAAGACCCGGTGCTGGATGGTCCTTTTTGGACCTCACAGTCTAGTTTTGACTGTGATAGTGGAGGGCACATTCTGACGATCTCAGGGACACCGCAAAGTTCGTGGTTGATCCAGGAGAAGCCCTTTTTTCTAGCAGCAGGGTGGCAGCCATAATAGCTGCTGAAGTTGGGACAGTTCCGGAAGAAGAATAGAAGGATGGGTGTTTTACTGTTGAAGTCTCAGCACTAGATACAATAGTATGTTGATAATGAAATCAAGAACAGGGGAAATAATAAGAAAGGCAACATTAAAGGATGCCAGCCTATATTCACAAAGTCTCAGCCATGGTTAGAAGAACAGCACTATTAAATTTGCGCTGTACATTTTGTAAGTAGCAGTATAATAGACTGAGATTCTTCAGTTACAATTGGAGCAAGCACAGCTGCTGATTCACTACTGTTAAATAACACTTTTTTTTCAATGCCATCTTACACTTACTCCAATCTTTTGCTATAGGAACATCTTACCTTAACTCTAACAATAATCCTGGGCAAATAACAGACAAGATGCGGAGTGGGAGGAGGAGCCCATGGTTGCTTAACAGAGAAAGAAATTTTGGAAAGACCCACCTTAATTTTTCAGGCTGTAATAAGAGAAAATGAGAGGTTTGTTCTTTCAGACTTGCAAGGTAACCATCCAATTGAGGTAGAATTAGCTGATCCGGTTAGGTTTCCTGTTTGGCTTACTTGGTGGAGCTAACACAGCCCTTGGTGCTCCCTGTAACTACAACACTGAATTGCAAATCAGTCCTGGAGCTTATATTGCTTCTTTAATGTTCTTGCATATATTTGTTGATGCATTTAGTGTGATAAAGTAAATTAAATACTGAATTTCACAGCTTCCTTTGTAATCAATTCTTTGTGGTTCAATATATTACCAGACATCAGCCACCACAAAACTTTATTTAGAAAAGAAATCCAATAAAACTGTTATGCAACCCCAAAATAGACCTCAAACTTGAACAAAGGAAAACTCCGAATACTTCCCCACAATAGGAAAAAATCCAGTCTTATTCCTGTTTATGAATGTCAGGATTCAGAAATGTATAGGGTGTCAACTCGCAAAGCATCCCTGGCCTGCTCTCAAGTTTCCATAGGCAAGCGGGATGGGAAAACAGTGAAACAGCACAGCAGCCAAAAACAAAAGCACATTCCAGACATATCTCTCTCAAGGCTGTCTCCCAGGTGTTACCCACAGTGGCCGGAGGGGAGTGATCTCTACAACCCGCGAAATTGCTCCGTTGGCAAATGTGACTAATGACACACCTTGGGGGGAGGCGGGAAACAGGGTCAAGATTGGATCATAAATTACATGGGGTCAGAGTTGACTTCACTTGGAACGTGCTGACATGAAGCTCCTAATAAATGACTGGATTTCTTTTGAAGCTTGGCTTGAGGCTCATGATTTAATTAGGGCATCCATCGGAACCCTGATATAGGGTCAAGAAGATTAGTACAGGTAGTCCTCAACTTACTTACAACCACAATTGAGCTCAAAATTTCTGTTGTTGACTGTGACATTTATTAAGTGAGTTTTCCCTATTTTATGACTTTTCTTGCCACAATTGTTAAGTCAACCACTGCAGTTGATACATTAGTAACACCATTGTTAAGTGAATCTGGCTTCCCCATTGTCTTTGCTTGTCAGAATGTCACAAAAGGTGATCACATGATCCCAGGACACAACAATAGCCATAAATATGCATAGTTGCCAAGCATCCAAATTTTGATCAGATGATCTTGAGGCTGCTGCAAAGGTCATAAATGTGAAAAATGGTCAAAAGTCATATTTTGCAAAATATGCAAAATCTCCATATCCACCCCACTCCAGGGGAAGGATACTGTAAAATCCCCATTCCCACCCCACTCTGGGGTCAGCCAGAGGTGGCATTTGCCAGTTCTCCGAACTACTCAAAATTTCTGCTACCAGTTCTCCGAACTACTCAGTGTTTTGTTTTGTTTTTAATTTGATTTATATGCCGCCCTTCTCCGGAGACTCAGGGCGGCTTACAATGTGTTAAGCAATAGCCTTCATACTTTTGTATATTTATACAAAGTCAGCTTATTGCCCCCATAATCTGGGTCCTCATTTTATCTACCTTAGAAAGGATGAAAGGCTGAGTCAACCTTGAGCCTGGTGGGATTTGAGTTTGCAGTAATTGCAGGCATCAGATGTAAGTGGAAGTTACATCTGACTTTGTCCAACTGAGCCACCAGAGCTCAGTGTTGATCAAAAGGTTGGCAGTTCAGCGGTTCGAATCCCTAGTGCTAGCAGTTTGAAAGCACATAAAAAATGCAAGTAGAAAAATAAGGACCACATTTGATGGGAAGGTAACAGCGTTCTGTGCACCTTTGGCATTTAGTCAAGCTGGCCACATGACCATGGAGACGTCTTCGGACAGCACTGGCTCTTCGGCTTTGAAATGGAGATGACCACCGCCCCCTAGAGTTGGGAACGGCTAGAACGAGGGGAACCTTTACCTTTATTTTTTTAAAAAAAATAATGGCAGAAATGTCACGAGAATATCAATTTTATGAGATTTTTAGATAAGAATGCTGACGTCACAAAATGCATTCTTACACATTTATTTAGGGATATCTTCAGTACAAATCATATAACAGTATCCCAGGCTAGTCCTTGATCTGAAGTTTTTGATGTGGAGAATGAGTGCTCTGTATTCTCTGAGGAACTTTAATGATCTTAAAAATTTCTCTTTCCTGTCAGGGTTTTGAGGAAACAAAGCAGCAAAGATGTGCCTTTAATGCAGTGGGCCTCTTCCCAAATACAGAAATTGAACTGCCAGAAATCAAGGCACGCAGTATTTGTCTAGAAAATATCACAAAACTGTAGAAAGACAGTGGACCACTAAAGACCAAAACTCACAGATGCTACTTCGGAACTTACTTCAAAAACTTAGTCTTTGTTTTCTCTAACAAAGCCAAATATACAGTAAGACAGGAAGGGGTGTTTTTTCTTTTTTCTTTTTTTTTTTCATTTAGTGTTTCTGTTATCCTTCATTTTTCATTATCCAAGATTCATTGTTAAAAATAAACTGAGCTTGTATGGCATATAGTGCGCTAACTCTAAAAACAGCAACAACAGAAAAAAACAACACAAAACTAAGGTAGAGTTTTCTATTAATTGGTGATGATTCTGATTACATTGAGTACCATTACTAATGTATGATTATTGATCAAATAAATAAACTGATAAAATATTATCCAAATACTGTATGCAGTATTAATCTATTGTTAGGGAAGTTGTTGTTCAACTACACAAATTTTAAATCCATTTCATGTTTGTTTGTTTTTTGTTCCTTGATTTAATTTAACCTTTCAAATGTGTCTTGCAAAAGTTGCCAATAATAAAAATAAACAATGGAAATAATAATCTCTGAATACAGACTATTAAGTCTTGGCTCATAACACACCAGATTTCACTGGAGTTGAAAGACTAAAGCGTGGATAATTGATATGGCAAAGGAGATTGTAGACTAAAACATCGATCCCCAAACTTTGTGGCTTGGATGCGCAGCTGGGGGGCAGAGGCTGTGCGAGCAGCGAGCTGGCATGCAGATGTCCGTGTGCAGCTCAAATTGTGTGAGTGTTGGGATGGCGTGCACAGGCATGCACACACAGCTTGACTTGCACAAGTTGAGCTCTGCACACATGTGCACACATCACATGCAGCCTGGTTCCAAATAGGCCATGGCCCAGCAGTAGGCTGCAACCTGGAGATAGAGGACCCTTGGACTAGAACACAAAGAATTGGACAAGATCGCACAGTATCAAGAGCTGAAAATCAAAATTGAAAGATTACATATATTTTTAGCCACGGTGGTCATAGTGGTTATTGGCATACTAGGTGCCATACCAAAATATCATGGATGGCACTTAGAAAATCTGCACATTGATAAAATTTTTTGGATCTGCATCAGTGGTGGGTTTCTACCAGTTCACTCCAGTTTGGGCAAGCCAGTAGTGGTGGCGGCGTGTGGCTCCGCCCACCTGCCTGGACATCATCATGGACGCTCTGCGCATGTACGGAAGAGCACAGAAGTGCCACGTGCAAGCGCGCGCTCCCAATTCTGAACCAGTAGCGAAGATAAGTGGAACCCACTACTGATCTGCATATATTTTGTGCCGATACATTATAACATCCCAGATTCTTGAGGAGAACTTGATGCTATCACCAGCTAAAGAACTGGCAGCTGTGACTTCACGTTGTGAATAATTATAATAACCTGTCCAGCAATCACCCTTCCCCTTAGTTTCCTACCTCATTAACCAAAAATTTCCAGACACAAAATCCATTAGAACAATGAAGAAAAGATGAATATTTATAGCAGTCTTAAAACACAAACATCATCCTTTTTATTGGAACTAATAATACATGCTTGGTATCATTTTATTGGAAATAGTATATTATTTATTCAGGTAGAAATCTTTCATAGCAAATTAAGATTTGGTTTAACAAAGTTACAGTCTAACCTAAGAATATGCTCTGTTATTTGTGTAAAAGTGTTGGAAATTTCATGATTCTTATAATTTATTACGAATGCTGTCTGCAGAGTTCTTTCCATCTCAAGGCAGCTGTGGCTTAAGCCATTATCAATTTAGTGGTGTCATGGTTAATTATTTTACTCTATGTAAGTATTTGGTTTCCAAGTGTTATTTGGAAGTGCTGTCAACCTGCTGTGATGCTAAGTATAGACGAACAGTTCAAATCTTTTATATAATTGGACTTTCACTACGGCTTCTGAAAATAAAGAGTATATTTTACCAACAGCTGTGTCTGCTTGGATAGGGAGGAAAATCATTCATTGTTTTGGCTTTTTGTTTTCAGCTACTCCACCCTGTAGGATTACAGCCTATTATAACTCTCACCAGAAATGTAAGCCTCTTGCTGTGCTGTCTCTGAATCAGTGTTTACAGACATGGAGATCTCTTTGGCTTTTTCATTTTAATAAGTATTTGTTCATCATCTGTAGCAAATGTTAGCACCTGGCTTTTAATTTATTACTATTTTTTAAAAAAGAAGGAAGCCAAAGCCTTCTTCAAAAAGAACATGCTATGAGATTGGAAAAAATAATAAACAATAATATTCAATAGCAAATTAAACAGAATAATAGAGTTGGAAGGGACCTTGTAGACCATCTAATCCAACCACCTGTTCAAACAGGAGACCCTAAACCATATCTGACAAGTGGCTGTCCAATCTCTTCTTGAAAGCTTCCAAGGATAAAGCTCCCGCAACTTCTGAAGGCAAGCTGTTGGTTGATTGTTCTCACTGTCAGAAAATTTCTCCTTATTTATTCTTGAATCTCTCCTTGATCAGTTTCCATCCATTGTTCCTTGTCTGGCCTTCAGGTGCTTTGAAAAATAGGTTGATCCAGTGGTGGGATTCAATTTTTTTTATTACTGGTTCTGTGGGCGTGGCTTGGTGGGCGTGGCTTGGTGGGTGTGGCATGGAAAGGATACTGTAAAATCTCCATTCCCACCCCACTCTAGGGGAAGGTTACTGCAAAATCCCCATTTCTTCCTGATCAGCTGGGACTTGGGAGACAGAGAAGTGATGGGGGCAGAGCCAGTCAGAGGTGGTATTTACCGGTTCTCCGAACTACTCAAAATTTCTGCAAACGGTTCTCCAGAACTGGTCAGAACCTGCTGAATACCACCTCTGGGTTGATCCCATTATTCTAATAAAGATAATAATCTCCCATTTTGTCGTTACTTTAAATCTCTTTTTTTCTTACTTTTTTATCTCTTGATTTCATGCAGCCCTTCAAATATTTTTTGTAAAATCTGATAGATTCTTGTTGCATTTTTTTTTATGTGTAAGATTTGCATTACATTCTATTTCATAACCCTGATTTCTCCAAATGGAAAAGGCGTTTCCTAATTATGTTTCCCAATCACAGAATCTCTCCTGATGGTTAGGCATTCTCAGGGAAAGTTGGAAATGGCAGGAAAATAAGGAAAAATCAAATAGAAGCTATTTTCTCTTTGAATTCATAATAGAGTAGGTAAAGTTTCCTGTCTATCATACAGTTGAAGTAGATGTAACATGGAAGAGTTATGTCTACTTCAACTGTGATTAGATTTTCACTTTTTAAAAATGACAGTTAAGCTGGCGCTGAAGTATAAAATCTACACATTGGCTACCGTATTTTTTGGAGTATAAGACGCATCAGAGTATAAGACACACCTTAAGTTTTTGGGGAGGAAAATAAGAAAAAGGTGGATTGGCAGGTGGATTGGCCTCCCGGAATATCCCCAATCAGCTGTTCCCAGAGGTGAATTTTAGCAACAGGTTCCTTGGTTGTGAGCTCTGTGCCTTGCTCTTTTTTTTGGCTTTTTTTTCTGCCTCTGAAACTTCTGAAATTCCATTTCAGAAAAAACTTTTTTTCCTGCCTCTGAAAGCCTCCAAAACAGAGCTTCAGAAAAAAAAGCTTCTGAAGCTCTGTTTGGGGGCTTCTTTTCTGAAGCTTTGTTTGGGGGCTTCTTTTCTGAAGCTTCGTTCCTGATGCTTTTTTCAGCCTCTGAAACCATTTGAGAAGCTGGGCTGGGCTACATTCGGAGTATAAGATGCACGCAGATTTTCACCCTCTTTTTGGGGGCGGGAAGGTGCATCTTATACTCTGAAAAATACAGAAATTGTCTTGTGAATTGTTTTCTGTTTTCTAGGGAAAGCTGAGGATGAAACACAGATCTGGTCTCTGCTTTAATCCTAATATTTTTTTATTGCTGAAATTCAGTTTAGCTCATTCGGTGAAGTGTTTATTTTTATTCTTTACCTTTTCAGCTCTTTAGATCAACAGAGCATGTCCCCAATACCTTCATTCTTGTTCTTTTCAATGTTGACCCCATAGCTTTAAAAACAGTTCTGCTCATATTTGCTTGAAGAAGTGTAGAATTTACTGTGTGATGAAAATCGTACTGTATGAAATAAAGTCCTGTTCAAATATTTTGGGTCAGCTGTGATTATATAGGTTCAACGAAGGCATGGGTACTGAGGGATCTTTTAAGATGGGATTAGTGAAGTGTCTAGACCAATGTTTATGTGTTTTCTGCAAAGATTGGTATTTTTTTCCTTAGCGTATAACACCCAAACAGACTTCTGTTGTATTGGTGAGTCTTAAATCAAAACAGAAGTTCCGTGTTCATTTGTTGTTAATTATTTATTCTGCTGATTTCTAATATCTCACAGAGCTTTACAATGACTACATAGAATAGAAATAATAAATAACTTCTACATTATAACTGAGTTACAACTTTCATCACTTAAAAGGGTTTTAATGATGCCAGATACCGCACCAAGGATACTGTACCAAGGACCACAATGAGTGCGGAAGAGAAACCACATAGAAAAAGATGTTTTCTCAATGATCCAGAGCCAAGGGTCTCAAATGTACGCAATAATCTGCACTTTATGATTCATTCAGAAATAAATTGAAAGCAAGACTGTGCTCCTAACATAGGTGAAGTCTGTGCTAAATTCTGACCACTGAGTTTTATACTAACTAAAGTTTGAGATCATCAGAGGAAAATATTTATTAAAAGAAATCAGCTTCTGTCATAGTTGAAATTTTAATTCTGGTTTCAAATTCTAAACTATAACACTCTGCTAGTTTTTAATGCCTTTTCAAATGATGATTTGAAAGAGCGGCACATTTTTAAATGAACTGTAATTTCTTTGGGTCCTTTCATAGAATTGGATTTATTTTAAACCATTCTTTTCCGCATTAATGATTTTGAGGGATAAGCCAGTGTTTCTTGCTTCAACTATCATAGCTAATATTGTTCTCTAGAAACAGGCATATTCCACTGGCCATTCTATTAAGCCTGTGCTTTGTTTGGAACATTGTCATAAAGACAAAATGAGATGAGGAAATGGTGACATTGTGAATGTAACTCTGGGGAACCTATTAGGCTTTGCAATAAACTTTGTATTCAAAAATGTCAAGCATTATTATGCATAATATAATCGCAAGAAGCAGCAAAATAATGCTCTTATCCATTGGATAGATACCCTTTCTCTTTCTGATTTCATGGTCTGTGAGTAGGTGGTTTTCTTTTCACTGCTTTTTTTTTAAAAGTATTGGAATAATAATCAAAAAGAATTGCTTATTGTAAGTTTCGGAACAGTAAGGAAGCCATGCCATAGCCCCTTTTATGCAGTTATTATTCATGAACTGAAGTATCCAGCAGAGTTGGATTGTAAGTGAAAATATCCAAGTATTTAAATGGTTTTCACATGGCTTCATGCTTGCCTAAGTATATTTTCCCCGGGAGTTTGCTTCACTAATCACTCTCCTTATATCAGTCTACCTATTGATGTAATATCACAAAGAACATGTTTTAAAATTTAAAAGACATAGCCTAAAAATCCCCAGTTCATTAGTTGCAGCATAATGATTAGGGATGTACAGTCGTTTAGATTCAAAGATGCTAGATTGCTTTGAAATCCACAGCCCCCATGTAGGAATGAGATATCTTCCCAGTCTATTCAGTTCTGGGACTATCAGTGTGACTGATGTATCGTCTTCCCTTTTGGTAGATTTCAACGATAAATTGACCACTATCTGAGAGACGTGATGGTGATCTGCGTTTAACTGCATCTGCAAAATGTATAGAATATAGAATAGATTCTCTCCCCCTTTTTACCTCTATTGCAAAATTAGGACTGCTGCATAGATGGTATGGATTTGCATTTACCCTTGGTGCAGGATTAGGGATCTCATGGAGAAAGGGAAAATAGATATCATGGAAAAGGGGTGGTGGTGGGGAACATACAAAGAGTGCAGAGAAGAGCAACAAAGATGATAAGGAGTTGGAAGGCTAAGGCATATAATGAATGACTGAGAGAACTAGGCATGTCTAGTAAGCTAATTAAGAGACAGACTAGGGCTGATACGATAGCAGTCTTCTACTACTGCACAGAGAAGAGGGGGTCAACCTATACTCCAAAGCACCTGATGACAGGACAAGAAGTAACAGGTCGAAGATCATTAAAGAGAGATCCAACTTAGAACTAAGGAGAAATTTCCTGAGAGTGAGAATAATTAATCAGTGGAATGGCTTATTTTCGGAAATTGTGGAGGTTCCTTTACTGGAGATTTTCAGGAAGAGACTGAAGAATCATTTAGTATAGGGCTGTGATGGCGAACCTATGGCACACGTGCCACAGGTGGCACACGGAGCCATATTGGTGGGCACGTGAGCTCAGCTCCAGTGCACATGAGTGCACTGGGCAGCTGATTTTCAGATCTTCTGGGCCCATCAGAAGTCAGGAAATGGGCCATTTCCGGCCTCCAGAGGGCCTTGGGGGTGGTGGTGGTAGGGAAAGCCATTTTTGCCCCTCCCCGACTCCTAGAAAGGCTATGGAGCCTGGGGACAGCAAAAAAAGGGACTACCCGGCCCACCGTGCCATCACGTGCCAAAACCAGGGAGAGTATGGGGGGGCGCACATGCATGTGCGGGGGGACACGTAGAATTATGGGTGTGGGCACACACACACGCAAGTACCTGCGCTCCCCCCACTTTTGGCATGCGATGGCAAAAAGGTTAGCCATCACTGGTGTAGGGTCTCTTGTTTGAGCAGGGGCCTGGGCTAGAAGACTTCCAAGGTCCCTTCCAACCTTACTAATCTATGTTCAATATCTATGAGCATTAAGAGGAACTTGCCAACAAATCTGCTTAGATTCACTATCCTGCTGTTGCTGTTGCTGTTGCTGTTGCTAATTGGGTGACCAGCTTCTTTGATTTAGCTATGATTTTGATTGCTTTGATTCCATCAAAACATTCATATATAGAGTTTTTCTTCTAAGATAGGCCACAGATACAATGATATATAAATAGGCCTCTTGGCATAGCCGACATCTGCCAATCTAGTGATAGTTGAGGATTAAGGAACACTTTCAAGCTGCAATTAGCCCTGCAATCCTATCTAAAACAGGCTAAGAAAAGTTTCCAAATCCAGATTCCTATTGATCCCAGACACCTCTGTTTCATTTGAATTTAATTTCTGCTTGTTTCCATTTAACAAATCTTATCGTGTTTCCCCGTTAATAAGACCTGTTTTATATTTTTTTGAACCCTGAAATAAATGCTTGGTCTTATCGCCATGGGCTCAAAAGCCTGATTGGGCTTATTATCAGGGGATGTCTTATTTGGGGGAAAACAGGGTATTCCAAGGTTTGTGGATCATATTTCTGCTATTTTTTATTTATTATATCAATCAATAAGGACTGAATCAAAACATTTATAAATGGAGTAGGTTTGTTGAAACTGGTAGAACTAAACTTAATCTAACTTCACTGATTTCAGTAGACCTTAGTTTAATTATTTCTAAGCCTTGATCCAATCCAATCCATGACATGTCATTATTTTTACTAAAGCATTCCTTTTGTATAGCTTAGAATGAAGATATGAGATGACAGAATATGTGAAAACAATTTTCTACCTTTGCATTTATATGATATAGTCAGCTGACACTGAAATAGATCCCAAAATATTCAAAAGTAACTGAACATGTTCCCTATTTATAAGTGGAAAGGTTTTCCAACGTTTGTTCAAAAAGAGGTGACTGCTTGGTATAAAGAAGGATGCTTTATTTATCATTGGCCATTACAAAGTTTATCTTGTGTTTTCTGAAGGTGATTCTTTAAGTGGATACCAAATGGACTAATGTTTTAATGAGGACAGTATTTATAAAATAATATATCCCAGGACTATTTACATTGCTAATGTAATTGGTCTTTCTGATTATTAGCAGCAATGTAACAGTATAGAAATTAGCAAGTTTTGTTTTGTTTTGTTTTTTCCTGGTGTTGTTTTCATGGAGAAGACCTTACCAAGAAAAACATGGTGATTTAATTTGACAGTGACATTTAATTTACATCTTCTGTAAAGAAATGACGTATTTTGTGGTGACATTAGCTTTCCTAGAATTTATGTAGAAATAGCTCTTGTCTGCAGATGTGTGTGGATCTTCAAAAGAAAACAAGAAAAGTATTGTTTCTTTAGTGAGATCTTTTGTAAAGATTATAATTAAAGCAGAAGTGGAACAATTCAAGATTATTGGGAACAGTGCACTCAGAAATTACTGTTAAGATTGTTTGCTACTATGAAAATGGATTTAAAGGAGGGTACTGAAGAGAAACAGATTTTACTGGACAAAATAGAGGCTGGCACTTATTTGAATGAGGATCTGAAAGTGGATTTAAAAATGCCAGATCACAAGAATGATAGGAGGAAAAAAAGGCCACACTGGATTTACAAGGGAAACCAACTGATATAATAATTAAAGGGGGTTAAAATAATAAATCATAAGTGACTTAAATAGAATTGTTATTTTGGCTTAACAAAAAAGATGTGAGGAAAATTTATGACATGAGACAAAGATAAACTGATAAGAAATCAACTGGTGGGACATTATTTGAAGGGGTTAACAATTAAGCTTTTAAAAATTAAATGGAAGGAATATAAAGTGGATTTATATGATCAAGATCCATTAAGAGCAACCAGAAACAACCCCCTACCCCCATATACACACAAAAGGCATACAAATAGATACCAGATGAGAGACGGAAGAGATTTCTTCTGTGGTATTCTGTCATAAAAGGAAAGGAAATAATACAAAACTAATTTATTTTATTTTAAAATTATATATATATAATTATATTAAATATATATTTTATATATGAAATATATTAAATTAGTTTTGTCTGAGTCTGTGTGTCTGTGTTATTCCTGATAGCTCTTCATGCACATTCATTCGTTTGTTTGTTTGTTTGTTTGTTTATTTATTGGTTCAATTTATATGCCGCCCTTCTCTGGAGACTCAGGGTGGCTTACAATATGTTAAGCAATAGCCTTCATACTTTTGAATATACCTATTTAGTAGGGCTTTTGGCCTCCCCTAAGCGGTGTTATTTTTATACAAAGTCAGCTTATTGCCCCCGGGTCTTCATTTTACCTACCTCAGAAGGATGGAAGGCTGAGTCAACCTTGAGCCTCTTGAGATTTGAACTCGCAGTAATTGCAGGCAGCTGGCAGCTAAGTGCTACTTAACAGCACTTTAGTCCACTGCGCCACCAAGGCTCTTTTGTTGATTAGGACTGAATAATAAGATGTTATTTGTCTAATGGTAAGAAATGAACTATGGGAAGAAGAGATCTTTTATTGAAGTATCAAGGAAAGTGATATGTGACTGAAATTGTTTGTAATGTTTGGAGGGAGGGGAAGTCATTCCTTTACATATCTTTTTTTTCCATTATTTTTTTATTTTTATTTTATTTTTCTGTTCACTTTTTATATTTTTTTGTATGTGTTTTATCTTTGTATTTGTAAAATTTAATACAATTATTACTTTAAAAAAAGAATTTGGTACTGTTTATTGCTACTAAACAATGCGACCAAACCGTTCAACAAACTATATTTTATTTATTGTACAAAATAGATTCCCCCTGGCCTTGCTGTCTGTGAGTCTTTTTTGTCAGTTTCTTTCCATCTATTGCTCCTACAGCCAGAAATAGATCAATCCCCCCTGAAATTTTGTTTGCTTATTTTATGAAAACTCTTCTTTCTTCTCCAATGACTGAAATTTTGCCTGAAGAAAAAGCAGCCACTTTTTTTTAGTAGGATATATATATTTATTGCCTTCCTGTCTTTATCTTAATACTTTTTTTTTCAAAGTTACTAATGTTCAATTTGTCAATGCTTCAATGTTTTTGGTCAGAACATTCTTCACTTTTTATCCTCTCTGAGGGAGATGGATGGGTCAGAAAATAAGTAAGTAAGTAAGTAAGTAAGTAAATAAATAAATAAATAAATAAATAAATAAATAAATAAATAAATAAAT
>WNWU01000021.1:2180220-2206202 GCA_012654045.1 Ptyas mucosa
AATAAATAAATAAATAAATAAATAAATAAATAAATAAATAAATAAATGCATGCATACATATATACATACCAATTCTGAAATATATCCATTTTTCTATTATGCTATATTTACCAGGCAATTCTTGTTAAAATTAATATTTCATATTGTAATCTTTAGACTTGTTCCCCTCCCTTATCATGTAATAATTCCTAATATCTGGTACCACTAAACCTACTACATATGGGTTACTAAAATAACAGCAGAAATAAAAAAAGAATTTTTTTCTCGTTGCTGCTATCGATTGGGGTTCTGATTCTGGTTTTTGTAGCCCAGAACATTGTCCTTCAGTATGAAGGTTTTGTAAAAGATGAGGGTGATGAGGCAAGAACCATCTAAGTTAGATGGAACCTTGATGTAAATCCATGTTACCTGACTCCCAAGGTCTTGAAGAGAACAACCATGAAGCAGTTAATTTGTAAATAAAGAAATAAGCCTAGAATTTAACTGCAGACCATAAATCCATATGGCACTTCACAGTGCTTTACAACCCTCTCTAAGAGATTTACAGAGTCAGCATATTGCCCCCAACAATCTAGGTCCTCATTTTACCGACCTCGGAAGAATGGAAGTCTGAGTCGACCTTGAGTTTGGTGAAATTCGAACTGCTGGCAGCCAGCAATCAGCAGAAGTATCCTGCAGTACTGCATTCTAACCACTGCGCCACCACGGCTCAAAGGCTTTGACTCCCCCACCACCACCATTGTTGTGGGAAAATTGTTTGTTTATAAGGCTTAATTCTTGTCTGTAATAAAGATTTCAATCTAGCCAAGTTGTGCCTGAGAATCTTCTGTCAGTTTAAATCAATTGATGAATATGAGATTGTGCCTGGAGAAATAAAATTTACTGCTGGCTATGAAACTGACAGACTGAGGAATATGAAGCTCTTCAAAACTTGCTAAATTACAGTTCCCAGCAGCCTCAGCTACCAATAGCTTGCCATTAATCTAATTCTTCAAATTATGTGGCAGACAGGACTTAAAATGGATCTTCTTTTGTTACCTAAGCAGAGGCTGATGGTTGTTTTTGTTGTCTCATGGTCACTAACCAGAGGTGGTATTCAGCAGGTTCTGACCAGTTCTGGAGAACCGGTAGTGAAAATTTTGAGCAGTTCGGAAAACCGGTAAATACCACCTCTGACTGGCCCCGCCCCATCTATTCTGTGCTTCCAGAGTCCCAGCTGATTGGGAGGAAATGGGGATTTTGCAGTAACCTTCCCCTGCCACACCCACCAAGCCACACCCACCGAACCGGTAGTAAAAAATTTTGAATCCCACCACTGTCACTAACTGTCAGGTGCAAGTAACCAGGAACAAGAGTTGAATTCAAAGCACTGAAGGTTTATTACATGCTATACCCCAAGAATATGATTTACTAATGCTCAAGGCAAATTGGCACAAATTTGCACTGTTTGTATAGCTGCCCATCTCACCAATGGGAAGGAGAAGAATTGGCACATTGCCACCTTTATTGCAACAAGACAGGATTTGGTAGTGGCTCTAACCTGTGTTAAGTTTCTCCTTTGTTGAGAGCCAGAAATGCTCTAGACAACTCTTTTCTCATTTCATGTTCCTCTGTAAACCCCAGAGAATTATGGAATTTGTGAGACGAGAGAGAGATCGCCTAGGTGTAATCAAATTCAAGGCTTTACCGTCCCCCTTATTTTAAGCAGCAACCAAGGCTTTAGATCACGGGTGTCAAACTTGCAGTGTCACATTGCGGTCATGAGATGTTTTGCAACGATTTTCCCCTTCGCGGAGCTGGGGTGGCCATGGCTTACACGTGACCCATCCGGCCTGTGGACTGCCAATTTGCCACCCCTGCTTTAGATAGATCATATAGCAGACCAACAGGAACAACTCAACAGCTACCTCTGAAATAATTTAGTATTTATTTATTTTGTCATGTTTATGTAGTGTATATTGGAGGTGGTGACCTTTTGAGAGCTCCATGCAACAAAATTCAATTTTAATGTATGCCGATTCAAACTGACAATAAAGTTATTCTATTTCTTATTCCCATTCCATTCCATTCCATTCCATTCTATTCTATTCAACTGATGAATGGACCTTTTTGACCCATCAATCACTGGAGGGAGGTCAGATCAATCAAATAGCTCCAGCCTCCCTGGAGTGGAAGGTAGCGTTAGAGAATCCCATAGCAATCAGGACGTGTAGGAAAACTTTGGAAGCCAGAAGTCATTGTCTGAATCAGGAGTCTTTAAGTCTTTAAGACTTGTGGACTTGTGGACTTCAGCTCCCATGAATTCTGGGAGTTGAAGTCCACAAGTCTTAAAGTTGCTAAGGTTGGAGACCCCTGGTCTGAATTATAGCTCCGATAGGTCATAATTATAAGCTACATTTTGGTATTTGCTCTCTCTTCTGTAGTCCCCAAATATTAGCTGTATGTTGGCAACTTCAAAATTGACAACTTGCTCGTTAATTCTTGTACACTACAAAAGGATTTTTTTCTAGGCCTCTGAGCTTTGAGTTCTTGTAAACTATATATTGTTTCTGGAAGAACCAATTGTAATTTTAAAAATCTTTTTTCTTTTTAGTTACATAGATCAGGTCCATGTATCAGTTTTAGCAGCCATATATTTAATACCAAATTATGCATTTCTTTGTATAGTTTGTAAGTTTATATACAGTATGAATGTATGTGTGTTTGTGTGTGTGTGTGTGTTATTGTTCGTGAACTAAGGGAGAAGTAGTTAGAAAAGAGTTACAAAAGAGTTAATGTAACAAATCAGAAAAATATTGAATAGACATTTTTGGAGAGAATCTGCAATACTTCAATGGGATTTTCAGAACCTTGTCCAAATAATTTTTATATCTACTATGAATTATTAATATTATATAAGAAGTCACTAAACCCAGGCACTTTCATCAAAGTCATACCTAATCCTGTTGACTAAAATATCCATTCTAAAATTGATTAATATGGTGAACTGGTTTATGTTTATATTGGGATCATTTGTGTAACATCAGTTTTTATACACAATTATTCATTGTGAATTTCTACTATTTCATCTGTTTTTAAATCTTTTTTTATTTTATGCCAGAAAAGGAATATTACTTAAATGTGTATAATTATTTTGTCATTACTTCCTTTTTCTTTATCTTACTAAAAAGTTAATTTTGTGATATACTTGGGTAGTTAGAGGAAATTGAAGTCTGATTCTTTAACAAGACTAATCTAGTATCCAACCCCTTATCTCTGAATTAATAAATTTCCCTATAGGCAATGTTAATACTTTTTATGGTAGCAATGGGGGGGGGGGATCACCTTCAGTTATGTTTTGCTAATTTACAAATCTGCTTTCTTTATCCAAATACTAACCAACTCCAACTCTATTTAATTTTTTAACTTTAATCTGTTGCTCACATCCAGTTAGAATAAAGCTATGATTTTGAAGACGATCATTGAGTTATACCTATAAGAAAAGAAGGTGACATCTTTTGCCACTTTAGTGGTAGAGCTTTTTTACCTCCTTAGAGCAATTAATGGGTTATATTAAAAATAACTTTAGCCTCAGACCTGTAAATCTGACTTCAGTAGAACATGTTAATTTTTAAAAAGTTGGCTTTAAAAGTTTAAAAAGTTAATCTGGCCTACAATATGAAAATGAATTATCCTTTTTACTTGTGTTTTACAAACAGCTCTCTATTACATAGGTACTCTATAATCACTTTGCCATTTTTGAACCTAGAGTGGCAGCTTGGAAAAATAAACCTATTACTGATATAAGCAAACATAATTTTTCTGTTGTGCTATTTTATTTTTTAATTCAGGGCATATGCTGTCAACTTGTCACATACAAATATGGAGGCTGCTCACCCATTCTTCATACCGTTCTAATGTACTTACAAATTACTATATTCAGGTTTCATATCATTCTCTAAGATAAATTGAATATCAACTCCCAGCCTTTTCATAGTATTCAGAGGCAAATTTACACAGCAGTATTTTAAATCTGATTTTTATTGCAAACAAGAAATGCTCTGAAGTTTGCAATAAAAATACCTATTTTTAATTTTACATGATTCTAAAGTGACATTTAACTTGATTTTTACAGAACATCAGACACATAACCAAAATTAATACCAAAACAAAACAAAGTGACATAATGAAAGAGAAGCATGAAGGAACATACATTTTATGAATTAAAACAACCAAAGATCACCTTGAAGTGACCTGAGAAACTTGAGGATGAACTTTCTTACACAATATGTTAAGTTACTGCTTGGTTAGACATGGGTGGTTCCATGGCTAAGATGCTGAGTTTGTTGATCAAAAGGTCGGCAGTTCAGCGGTTTGAATCCCTAGTGCCGCGTAATGGGGTGAGCTCCCGTTACTTGTCCCACCTTCTGCCAACCTAGCAGCTTGAAAGCACGTAAAAAATGCAAGTAGAAAAATAGGCACCACCTTTGGTGGGAAGGTAATAGCATTCCGTGTGCCCTTGGCATTGAGTCATGCCGGCCACATGACCATGGAGACGTTTTCCGACAGTGCTGGCTCTTCGGCTTTGAAACGGAGATGAGCACCACCCCCTAGAGTCGGGAATGACTAGCACATATATGCGAGGGGAACCTTTACCTTTTACCTTTTACCTTTAGACTTAGAAGGATCTGCAAATCCAGACCTTCATTTAAACCAGTGTTTCTCAACTTCAGCATTTTTAAGATGTCTGAATTTCAACTCCTAAAATTCCCCATCCAGTACTGAAGTCCAGATATCTTACAGTTGTTCAGGCTGATAAACACTGAGTTAAACTATGGCTAAATATCCGAAACATAATTTATATCCATGATTTGTTATAAGCTTCCTTACTCTAGTCATGGGTTCATTTGATTTCTGAGTTTTCTGAACCCATGGGCAGGAGGAGGGTGGATTTATTGAAAGTTTCTCCTAAAAGCAGGGGTGTCAAACTCGCGACATCATGTTGTCGTCACGTGACATATCACAACTTTTTTCACCTTTGCTAACCCGGGGGTGGGAGTGGCCAGCATGTGACACATCCGGCCTGAGGGCTGCAAGTTTGACACCTCTGCCTACATCTGCCTTCTTTGAATGCCTTCCCTGGTGTCTTCAAGGAAATCTGATCAGTTATTTACCAAACTGTTGTAGGTGTATTCACACAATTAAAGAGGGTAACTGGGGGAAAGCCGTCCAGGCCGACTCATTGAGCCTTTTTGACAATGTGGCTATTTTAATGCTTCTTCTGAATGATCGCACGGCTCTCATAATCATTAGACATGATAGACTACAGTGCAAGCTGATTTAATCTGTCTTTAATAAGGAGTCTGTGGATGAAATGTAATGGCATATGGTTGTACAAAAAAAAAAAAAAAAAGCCAGACGGCTTGTTTCAGGCAGAAAGCACATTAGAAAGAATTCCCTGAGGTTTTTTGGTGAATGACATGATAAAACAGATGTCAGCCAGAAGGCACCATAGAGCAGTGACCCTTTGAGATGCATTTTATGATTGGGAGAGAGAAGGAAGTAATATTTTGAAACACTTTTACTGATCAAGGAAGGATGAGTGATTGTGAGTTATCACTTCTGCGATATCTTTCTTCCACTTAGTATTTTGGAGATGAATAGTATCTTCAAAGGCATTGATAAGTGCACATGAATCATACTGTAGCAAGTAGCGTTTACTTTCTAAGCATTTTAGTTTTTTATATCTAATATGGATATCCTAGTGATTCACATTCTAATTATACATTATAAATGTATAAAGGCCCATTCTCATTTAGAAGTTCTCAAGCATGCTCAGTTGAAGGTACTGTCTGATGAGCAAGGGAAAAAATATTCCTGATTATTTTGATTTGTATAATTGTAATGAAGGGAAAAAATGCCATAAAAACTTTAAATATGGGATCCATTGATCTGTGGTTCAGTGATCCATTGATCTGATGATGGAGGACAGCAAGCAAGAGATAATATTCACTATCCACTTCTCTTATCGCACTCATGTCTATAAAAAGCATTTAGTGTTATTCCTGTTTAAACCTCCTTTCATGCACTTGTTACTATATTAGCATTTCTGTGGTGTAAAGTCTAGTTTCATAGTAAAGCCTTATGGAGAAACTGCTGATACTCAACTCTCTATTTTTATGTATATTTCTGTCTGGCAAAGTACAAATAGAATATGCATTTTAAACTCGGAAGCTTTTATTAATGGATACCCATAGATGTAGTTATGGAGATGCTATAAAACGTTTAGAGTAATGGTTCTAGTAATGGTAATTAAATGTAGAGCTGTTTCTGTAGGAGAAGAGGCATCATGATATGGAAATTCAGTAGCATTTTTCCTGTGGAGAATTAATGAAAGGAAGATAGTCTTCTACCCATTTCTTGTTCCCTTTGCAGATGCTTGTCCACCAGCCAGCATATGTTCTTCCCTGGAATCTAAGACATATTTATAATTAAAATATAAATGTTCTAAAAGAGCTTCAAGGACAACAGTTTTAGAATTAGCCAAGGCACACATACATTTTATTACTGTGCATATTTATTTAAAGTTTAGCTGATCAAAGCGCAATTTTTACGGTTAGATTATCATTTTTGTATGGAAAAATGTGTGTAATACATAAAGCTATAGATTTTCTACTTCTGCCTTGAAAATGTTCTTCCTCACATTGCATTAAGACACCTACTTTGGAAAAAAATGTAATTTGTAATCTTACATTTAGTTCTTGTTTCTGTTCCATTTGATAAACTCAAACAACGTGTGCCAGTGTGCTCACTGTAAAAAATGACAACGAAGCTTATCTTAATCTTAAAAATTATCCTAAATTAACTGGGGATAATCTTCCATTGGTGACAATCTCAGAGCTATGAAAGTGTTAGGATTACGTTTCCATTCATGATGTGTATGTATGTATATAGATCATGGGTGGGTTCTACTTACCTTTATTACCAGTTCGCAACAGGATCGCATGTGCGCCTTGTTTCTGCGCATGCACAGATCGCTGATGACGACATCCAGGGTGGTGGGTGGGGCCTCCCACTGGTTTTACTACTGGTTCTTGCAAACCGGTCTGAACCAGGGGCAACCCACTACTGATATAGATATTATATAAATAATATATAAATAATCTGTCCATTATCCAAGCTGAAAGTGATTTATTGAAGAATGGATGGATGGTTGTTTTTTTTTTTTTAAAGAAAAGAGTAATATGAAGCATATGGATTCATTTAGAGAATTAGGAAAAAAGAAATAGATGAGACAACATGACAAATTCCATTGGTAGACTCTAAGTGATTATTTAAGCCCGCTTTATACTCATGACAGCACACTTCCTCCATTCATTCTCTATTCCTTTGGTCATCTTGCATGTCACTCAGAGCATTTGCTATGCAGCACCATGCATCTGGTGATGAATTCATTCAGAGCACTGAAAATCCCGGCTTGAAAAGATAAATGGCAATCAAAACAGCTAATGCAGACAGTTTACAAATTGCACATGAAATCACTGGAATGTTTAACTTTTTTAAAAATCTCTTTCATGCTGGGTGTCTATTCATAGTTTTGAAAAAACCCTTCCTCTGTCTGCCCTTCCCCCATTTCTGATGCATGAACTGTTTCTTTTTTGTAAGGAGTAGAAAAATAGAGATTAGAGCTGGAAGGCAGCTTGGAGGTCTTCTAGTCCAACCCCCAGCTCAAGCAGGAGATCCTATACCCGTGATGGCGAACCTATGGCACGTGTGCCAGGCGTGGCATACAGAGACCTCTCTGTGGGCATGCACGCCGTTCACCTCAGCCCAGCTCCAATCGCATTTCTCCATCGCGTTTCACTCAATCAATTCCAACTTCTCGCGAAAGAAAAAGATCTTGGAATTGATTGAGTGAAACTTTTTCACTTGCACGCTTCACAATGGGGGAGGTGGGGTCCCATCCACCTCCTGAAGCCCATTACGACACAGAGCCACAATGCAACCGAGTGGTAGTCAACCTGGTCCCTACTGCCCAATAGTGGGTGTTCCAGCTTTCATGGTGGGTGGTAGGGGTTTTGTCCCTACTTTATAAATCATCATTACTGTGGAACTGATGGGCGGTTAGGACATTTTACTACTAACAGAGATACAAAAGTGGGCAGTAGGTATAAAAAGGTTGATTACCCCTGATGCAACCTATGCAGCTCTTTCATCCCTCTGCTGTGGTTCCGTCACTTTGTCATGGCAGAGGGATGAAAGAGCTGTTGCCCTGTTGCAGTGGTGGTGATGGGCGGAACCTTAGTGTGGGAGCAAAGCGCCTCTGCACTTGCCTTTGCACAGCAACAGCATTCCACCTTGTTCACAGTACATTTGCTGTTGCCACCAGCAAAGAAGGCTGGGAGAGAACGGCAGGGTGGAACTTGTGGGGCCATCCCCCAAGCTCGGCCTTCCTCCTCCCTCAACAGTGGGGCCCAGAGAAAGAAGGGGGCAGCATGGGAAAGCGCTCCCCTCCCCGGCTGAGCGCTTAGCACAAAAGCCCTGCAGGGGTGGTGGTATGATGATGATAAAAGCAATATTCTTAGGAATAGAAAAGACCTAGCTTAATTTCCATTATTATATTAAACATACTGATACGTCTGGTAGATGAAAGCATGTGGAACATACTCCAAAATTTGATAGAAGAATTGTTCCAATTTGTTTAACTGGCAGTTGTATCAAGAAAAAAAATTTAAATGGGCATTCTTTTCTTCTTTTGCGATTTAATGAATAGTTCATTCCTGATTTTATGGTTGGAAACTGTGGTTGGAAACTGATATGCATTAACCTGCCAATAATCCTCATGAGTCTCAGTGAAATCATTCTCTCTATAGGTGTGCATGCAATCGGATAGTAATAATATAATCTAATTCTGTCTATACTTATTCAGAATGAAAGTGTGTTAAATTAAATTGAACTTTCTTTGTAATATGCATGCATAGGTTTGCTGCCTAAGGTTGCAATCCTATTTTCATTCATAAAAGAAGTAATAAATTCCATTAAATGCACTGACTTTTACAATATGTTATATTTCACCAATTAGATACCAGGCAACCAACTTAGTAGTTTTTCCTTATAAATAAGTATCCCAGGCTTGGAGGATTTGGGTTCCCCCCCCCCCCATATCTCTATAAGAAGATGAATTTGAGAAAAGAAGCAGCTGGAAGGGGCGATTTTAAACCTCCAATCAACATCTGAATTAAAGTATCATGAGGCCACTTTGGTGGAAATAAAAACAAGAATCCACTGGAAATTATGCTGGAAAGTGCGAAGCATAATTTAATTCTAAACTTCTTGGGTTTGCTTTGCATACCGTATATACTCGTGTATAAGCTGACCCGCATATAAGCCGACCCCCCCAATTTTACCCCCCCAAACTGGGAAAACTTGTTGACTCGCGTATAAGCCGGGGGTGGAAAATGCAGCGGCTACTGGTAAATTTCAAAATAAAAAAAGACTGGTCAAAAGTGCGAGGACCTGTCAGAAATCACTTTTTTCAGCCCTCTGGGTAGTCCTTTTGTGTATATGGACTACTCAGAGGGCTGAAAAAGTAATTTTTGACTGGTCCTCGTACTTGTGACCAGTCCTCGAACTTACGACTGTCCTCACATTTTACGTTTTTGCCCTATCTTGTCACCATGGTGAAGAGAAGCAGTTGTGAAATGAGTGACATGGTTTTAAGAATGCTGCACCAGCAGAAATGTGAGGATGGTCATAAGTGTGAGGACCAGTCAGAAGTTCGAGGACTGGTCACAAGTGTGAGGACCAGTCAAAAATAACTTTTTCAGCCCTCTGAGTAGTCCATGTGCACAAAAGGACTACTCAAAGGGCTGAAAAAAGTGATTTCTGACAGGTCCTCGCACTTTTGACCGGTCTTCGCACTTATGACTGGTCATCATTTATGCCCATTGTAGCATTCTTAAAAATGGTGTCACTCATTTCACAACTGCATCTCTTCACCATGGTGACAAGATAGGGCCAAAACGTGAGGACAGTTGTAAGTTCAAGGACTGGTCACAAGTGCAAGGACCAGTCAAAAATAACTTTTTGAGCCCTCTGAGTAGTCCATGTGCATAAAAGGAGAGGGAGGAAGAGAGGAGGAGAAGAAGAAAGGAAGATGAAGCAGGGAGGAGAAGGAGGGGGGGAAGAGAAAGTAAGAAGGAAAGAAAAGAGGTGGTAGGTTTGAGGAGAAAGATTGCTGTACAATAAAAAAGATGAAAGGGAAGAAAACCAACCCCAAACACATATAAAGATATTAAGATAAAGAATGAATTGTTAAACTTTAAAGAATAAAAGAGAACAAATATGAATAAATAGCAATAATTAGAAACACACATACAAACATACAATGTATTTTCTTTGAATATTGAATATTCCAATTATTTCCATGCAATCCAATTTCTTACAAATCAATTAATTATATTTACCAATAATAATAAACCAAATAATTTCCCCCAATATTCTTCCAAACCACAACTTAACCATTTCTGCTTTCAACACAATATACAATTAATAATATCTCAATTATTACAATTCCCTATTTAAATAGAGCTTTTTTTTCTTTTGTGTTTTAAAATCTTGAACTCCCCTCTTTTGCCATTTGCCATAAATTTCCCATTGTTTGCACCAACCTTTTTTGATGAGGAAAAAGAAATCAAATCTGCCGTAGCAAACAGCAAAGCCAACAAGCTGTTTTAGTTTCACTTTGGGTTTCAGCAGAAGGAGAAAAAAAAAGTGCTCTTTGCAGCAGGCACCTTTTTTTAAAAAATGTGCTCTTTGCAGCAGGCACCTTTTTTAAAAAAATGTGCTCTTTGCAACAGGCACCTTTTTGCAGCTGGCACCCATCTTCTCATTTGTTTTCTTTTAATCCTGATCAGCTGTAGGGGGGGGCCTTTGAAGCCCCGGGGCAAGAATTTAAAGTTTTTTTTTCCCTCTAGCCATCAGCTGGAACTCAGGAGGCAGTCCCAATATATTGGGAATGGACAGGGTAAGCAAACCCCGTTCTCCTGCTGTTTCCTAGCTTGCAGGGAAAAAGTCATTTTTTTCGTGACCAAGCCTATAAGCCGAGGGGGCGTTTTTCGCCAAGGCTGAAAAACGGGCTGAAAAACTCGGCTTATACGCGAGTATATACGGTACATCTACATTTTTCAGTATTTTTCCAGTGTACTTGGATTATCTATTTGTTTGTATTATATCTCACCTGTTGTTCAAGAGTTCAAGGTGATACTTTGCTCCAACTCAACAACAATGTGAATAAGGATGTTAATGAGACAGAATGACAGGCCCAAAGTCATCTCCTGCCTCGGTTTCCCCAGTGCCTGAGCAAGTAGCACTCCAGTCTTACAATTAATTTCTATCATGAGGATCTTTTGAATACAGTTCCATCTCTAACCAATCCTGTTTACATTCAATGCTCCCATTACTTTCTTAAAACAATATCTGTTGTATTTAAGCAAATGATACTATTCCTAGTTTAGTCATCAGTTTCTAGAACTACTTTTTTTTCTTGTGCCATATCCATCATCAGATGTTGGCGATCATGCTAGCAATCCTATTTTTATCAACAGCTGCACAAAAAAGTGTTGCTGAGTTTTGTCCAAGCCAGTCCCTTAAATTGTGAAGCCATGATGTTCTTCTTCTGCCTGGACTTCATTTGACTTCAATCTTTCCTTGGAGGATTGAGTGAAGTATGCCGTATTTTTCCTGAGTGTCGCAGCACATATCCAAAATATTTTGCTTTTTAATGGTTTTGATGATTTCCCTTGGCTTTCGCAGGTGGCTTATTACCTCCACATTTCTGATCGCAATCTTGACAATGTGTAGACTTCAATTCCCAGAATTCCCCAGCAAGCTGAGGAATTCTGGAAGTTGAAATCCACACATCATAACATTGCTAAGTTTGGGAAACGCTGTTTGAAGGCAAAGTGACTGGTGAAAATAATCTGGAACTTTTCCTTTTGACTGCTTCCTTTTGAAACTCCTCCTTTTATTTATATAAAGGTATCCCACTGGAACATACATTGTTTCCCATCAGTTGTGATTTAGACAATCTTGTAAGTCCTTTGTTCAATGAAAAAAAGAAAATTCTAGAGCCAAATCCAAGAAGGTGCAAGTCCACATTGGTGTACTGCATTAAAAAAGAAAGAAAACTCTAAGCCAGCATTATTTGAACACCTGAAGACATAGCAAATTGCCTAAGGGATTAATGAGAAGTGATTGATTTTGGGCATTCATTAAGAAAATTTTAATCTTATCTTCTTTTTTAAAAAAACACATGACTTCTCCAGAAAATTGCCTCCGAATTTAGGATGAACTATCTATATCAAGTTACAATGAGGAATTAATGAACACAGACCATAATATTAATTGCCCAATATGTTTTGTTTCACTTTTCTTGATTTGAAAACATTTCTCACTGGTTCTGCAATTTACGAAGTTTTTCTTAAATAAAAATATGCTAATCAAAATTCCACTTGTCATTTTTCCCCCCAGCTCTCGTAAATGTGAAACTTTGGGCTATTGATCGGCAATGTTTCCAAACAATAATGATGAGGACTGGCCTTATCAAGCATACAGAGTATATGGAATTTTTAAAAAGGTATGGCATTGGTTTACGTATTTGTCTTTTGGAAGCATGCTACATTTATTGCCATGCTTGGGGAGTATTATATATATATATTTGTCTTGTTGGAGGGGGGCTTGTGAATGAGTGGTCATTTCTATTCAACATTTTTAATTTGTTCTTTTAATGACATTAACGGCATAAGAGCTTGAAAATAGGGGGCAGTGATTGAAGGTCTCAGATTCATTATTGTTTGCCTAGTTTGCTGTATTCCTCTTAAGGTTGGTAGCAGAAAAGTAAGTAACAGAATAAATACAGCAATCATAGAAAGAGCAATGTTTACAGATCCATTTGGAATTTCTCTTTTAAGAATATATTTATTCAAGATATAGAATAATTGTGTTTCTTAAAAACATGATATGGCCTAATGCTTTTTAAAATAATATTTAATAATCATATATTTTAAAAGTATGCATTTGTATCTTTCAGACAGAGATATTACTGTTTGCTTCGGGGATGTACAAAATGGAATGTGAATGAGTTAGAGAAGAAAAGAGATTTAGTGATGCGTATTTTAAATTTATTAAATTTGAATTTAAGCCCCTTGAAAAGGATTCAAGTAGTTTTGATTTCCCTAAAGCAGTATCAAAGTGCCAGAAAGTTGAGATGTATAATTATACAAGAATCAAATATATTAACATAAATCTCCTTTAATTAAAAGTTATTAAAGGCTGGAAATATAAGCTCCTTCATTCAGAAAAGAAAAAGAGCGCTACTAGAAAGGTTTAAATAGCCAACAGGTCACTGGTGTTGTCTGGGTAACAGAATTCACATTATTTTTCCAGTGTTTTTATTACTGCATTCATTGGAGAAAAACAGCAACCTTTTGAATGAAGATTTAATTTGCAAAAAACATTCCCAAATTAAGTTAAAAATATTTTGCTCAATTTTGGAATTAGGAAAATGAGAAGACATTAATAATAAATATTCAGTTTAATTTATGATTGGATAGGCATATCTTGTGCATGAAAGATTGATGAGTCATACTCTTGTGTGGAGTTTCAGGGCAATGTGTTCCACTGAAATCAGTGTGCTGCACTCCATTTTTATCTTAATTCTAATTGATTGTATTGTATTTGGGGCTGCTCTTTAATAGCATTGGAAAAAGCAGAGCTATTACAGAGCACTGACACCGCAATGTTTCTGTTATGGTCTGAGGTCAAGATGAATGCAGTGTCGTAGGCAATTACACAAAACCCAAGTTTCCAGGATATGGTTCCGTGATGGTTAGGTAAAATACTAACCTTGAATAAATATAATCTAGTTAAGATCACATAAAAATCCTGCTTAGCCTTTAAAAGGGGCTCAAATAATGGCTAGAAAACTATTATATTAAGGATTTCTGTAGCCTTCAAATTGAACCTTTATTATGATCATAAATCAGAATAAGGAGGATAGGGTACAAAGAATTAAAGAGTATGAAAGATATACATTTTTAAAGAATAGATATAAAAACTTTAAAAAATGAAATGAAACAAAAATCAAACAGAAATTTTAAAAAATCTAAAAGGAAAAGTAGAGCAATAGGTGGATATGGAGGAGCATGGCAAATTAAATCTATCACAATAAAAAATTCTCTACTATTACGAGCGAAGTGCTTATTAAATCTGGTTTATGACACAAGTCATCTTCTGACAGATTTTAAGTGCTCTTGTGTAGAACCTGGAAACATTGTATATTATAGCAGGATTTGGTGTCAGCAAGTAGCAGGGAGGTGAACGAATGTCTCTGTAGTACAGACACTGAAGAAATGCATGTTCTGTTGTTTCTGCAGGTCCAAAGTTGTGAGGTAAAGTCTTTCTGGGTAGGGGAGAATCTTCCTGAAGTGATATTCAAGTAGAGCTGAGAAGATGGTGTGATGTTGTGCCACGGTAAAGGCCCTTTGGTGGTTAGGTACTTTGAGGTTACTCAAGTATGCCATAGGAGACACAGAATTTCTGTTGGGTTCAGTGTCAGTGGAGGTTGAAGACTTAGCTAGGTCCAACAGACACTCTGTCTGCTACATGTTGTTTAATGAGTGCTTTGGCTTGATCATATCTGGAGTGGAAGACCCTAGGACGAGATTTTAATTGCCACTGCCTCTTTTCATTTGGACTGAAAATCATCACTCATAATTAATGGGACAAGATCAAAGGGGAGAAAAGGATATTCTGAGCCAGTAGTTGAGTACACACTCTACTTTCATGAGGTCTATGTCTAGCCTTTGGGTAGCATTTGAGTCACATTTTTAGGCTCAAAGGTCCCAAAACGTGGACTAAACGAGCATTAATGGTGCAAAATTAACGAGTGTTAATGGTGCAAAAGGGTTGATTCCATCTGGGCACCACAGAGAAATTGTGATATTGGCTTAACTTCCAATAATTTGAATGCTGCAGAAATGCAGTGACCATCTCTTGTCTTAGGAATTCATGGGTAGAAAATGAGTTCCTTGGCCGATTGTAAGGCTACATTTTATATATATATATTTTCTTTTATTTTTTTCCAAACTTAAAACATAAAATATAACTTTCAAGAGCAGAGTCTCGATCCGGTCATAGATGGTTACCACGCTTACATTCCTTTAATGAGCTCCATTCATAAGAAAGGCTACATTCTGTGGTTGTGCAGTGGTTAGTATTGCAAACTAACTCTGCTCACATTGCCAGGAGTTCAATTCCTTCGATCCTGACCAGCTCAAGGTTGACTCAGCCTTCCATCCTTCTGAGGTTGGTAAAATGAGGACCCAGATTGTTGGGGGCAATATACTGACTCTGCAATATGCTGACTCTGTTGAGAAGCTGTAATACAGCATGAAGCGGTATATAAGTGTTCTAAGTGTTATTGCTATTTCCAGATATTTGAATCAGGAGACCAGCTCAATCTTGTGGCCATTTATCTTCAAGGGTTGATTCCGGAGCCTTTTGGCAAACACCATGATTTTGATTTTTCTGGTCATTGAATTCTAGCTGGTCTTCCTTGCAATATTGTGTTAGTTTTCTCTTGTAAGACCAATAGAGGTTTTTGAGACTATTAGTGGATCATTTGCATAGAGTAAAACAGAGATGATCCTGCAAGCTGGTTTTGGAGAGTGAAAATGTTTGTTGAGGAGATGGCCCATCATGTAACAAGAGGGAAGCCAATATACAAGCTTGCTGTACACCTTTCTCAGTTCCAACGGCATTAGTGACATGACTTTGGGGTTTATAACTTTGAATAACCTCCCTTCATGAAACATACCTAATAGAAGAAATACACATCTAGATCTCTATTTTCTGTCTCATTGGGGGTATATAAACATTTATTATCAACTTATTATCACAGTGCTTATCAATTAGCACTGTGACTCAGTTGGATTAATGCAGCAATGGCATATGCCTTGAGTGGGGACAGGTGCTCTGATATGGTATGTAGTGGAGTGGAGACTAGGATTCCCAGATCTCCTTTTGCTCTTCCATGCTCTTGGCTCTGTCCTGCTCATGAATCAATGAAATCCATTTAATAGCATGTTATCAACAGTCCATGTTTTCTGGACCACTATGATATCATAGCAGAAGAGGAAGTCAGTAAACTTCCTCTGATCTCTGAACAGGGATCACCCAACCACATTTTGATTTGGTCATTTGGATGTCACACACTGAGCACCTGGGGCTGGGTGAGTAAGTTTTGCAAGAGCAATAGTGCAAGGCCCGGCCTCTCCCCCTTATTCAAGAAAGCAAAGACTCTTGAAACTTGGCATTTCAAAAGGAACCTTTTATTGAACAGGGGTGATAGCAGGGTGAAAAGAAAGCAGGCTCTGAGGGGCCCTCAGGTGATACAGTTAGAGTAAAGGAATTAGAAACCCCTCCCAACAGTCCAGTGTGGATTCTGCCAATCTGCAGGTGTGAAGATGTTATTGTACCGGCCACTCTGGGAAAATGATAAGGGAACTTTCTCAGGGTCATCGTCTGCCGGCTTTCGAGTGATGCAACCCATATGGCCTTCCCTCCCCTTACATTCCCCAAAAGGTGCGAAAAATGCCAGAGTGCTTAGGCGCAAGGCTAAAGGTTATAAATCAATCAATTGCAGGATACAGGATACATAGAGAAGAAAGTAATATGTAAAGAAAGTAATTAAAAATCTCCCCTTCCCCGAAAAATGGCAGATACGCGGATCTGTCAAATAGCTTCAAATTAATTGATAGTTGAAGTGATTGTAGTTGTGTTTTCCTGTGTGTGTGTGGGGGGGGAGAAGGTGTGGCACCATCTATTTCCTGCTCTCTCTTTTCTTTCAACTGTTTCTTCCAATTGGAATATAAATAAACTGTTCACATAGACAGACAGACAGACAGACAGACAGACAGACAGACAGACAGATAGATCGCTGAAGAATAATAACCATCAATACTTAGATTACAACTATAGTAGTTACTGTCTCCTTAGTTCTCATTTTGCCTTAGCCTTGATCAATGGTAGAAAAATGGAAAGAGGTAGAATGATTGAATATACTAATTAAGTTATTATCTTGTCTCCCTATTGTGCAAGCAACAGCTGATAATTAACTTTAGTTGAGCTAGGTTTCTATGTCTCTCTATAAGAGAAATGATGATGCATGTGGAATCTCAGCTCATTATTTAGCAAAGCTCTCAAGCGGATGCTATTTTAAAGTTGTATTGTGAAATATGTATCAGATAAAGACAAAAAAACCCACTCTTCTATTTGTATGCTATATAAGATAAGTTAATCCATCCATCTCTTTTAGTTAAACTTCTCTTTATCAAAGGATTTATGACATGTCAAGGGATAGATGGATCAATCAATCTGTTTCCATCTTTTTCAGTTCCAAATGAATTCATTCATAAGATACTTCTGGCCGCTTTTGCATCAATCTCTGAATTAGCAAATATATTAATGTTTTCAGTGGATACCCAGTTGTGTTTTTTCACTGAGAGAAGCATGAAACAAAGGAAAAGGAGACCATCTCCTCATTCCTAGCCCAACATTTTAACCATTATAATAGTCTGAATCTTGGATTATGTCAGCTCTTCAAGTCAGGAGCAGACATTGCAACGACAATCAATGTATTGTATTGTTGTAGGACAGGGGTGTCAAACTCAAGGGCCGCGAGCCGGATCCAGCCCACAATCCAGCCCACATACAACAAAGGACTGTCCCCGAGCACCTTGGCCCCACATGGCTGGGTGCTGATTTAAAACTTGGTGGCAGCCATCCAGGCCAGAACATGGTCAACCTTAGTGTCAGGTTCCAAACAGAAGGAAATAAAAGGAGACAAACCTGGATGGTTTCTGCCTTAGTTTAATCACTTCTTGGCCCTCACTGACAATCGCAGATGAAAATCTTGTTAGGGCTACTGCCCTATGCTTCCTGCCACCATTTATTCATTAGTTATCACCACCCACCCAATCACGCGCGCATCTCCCTCCCATGTGACCCGGAAATTGGCTTATGTTTAATTCTTGAGTATTTACAACCAGCATCTAAACAGTTAATCCACTTGTTATTTCTTGCTGGCCATGATGATGTCATCCCCCAGCTATTCCCTCCCATCAATCCTATCAGTTCCTAGAAGGCTCGACGAATCAGATGCTGGGCTGAAATGAGGTTTGTGCGTTCCTCCCCCCCAAGAATGGCAGCTCCATGCCGACAGCGCGCTGGAGCTGAAACATAGATCTGCAGAGCCACCCTGGAGCCAGTGAGAGGCTGCCCCCACCCCACCCCAGGGGTGGTATTCACTTACCTTTGCTACCGGTTCACAAATGTGAGTGCACATGCCACCTCCGTGCATGCGCAGAGCCTTCCGTGCATGCACAAAGCATCAAAAATGGGATGTGATGACATCTGGGTGGGTGGGCAGAGCAACCACCAGCAGCTGCTACTGGTTCACCCGAACCGGATAGAACTGGCTGAATACCACCACTTATTCCCCCCCCCCCCATCCTCCAGACCACCACAGGCACCCCCGACATGAGCGACGGCAAGTTGGCCAATCCCAACCCAGACATGCCCATTCAGGTGGCTGCAACCACCCAGCCATGTCCACCTGGCCTCCCAAGGTCAACCACAACCCTGATGCGGCGCTCAATGAAATCGAGTTTGACACTCCTGTTATAGAATATGCTAACAGAATCTTGAAAACCTGCTGTAGTTTCCCTCTGACCCCTTTATACCAAGCAGAATCAAAACTGGATTATGATGAGTCTCTTTCCAATGTTTTCCTAGAAGTGAATTATTTACTTTTTCTTAACAGCTTTTGTAAAACTTTACCTAGGCCCGTGATGGTGAACCTATGGCACACGTGCCACAGGTGGCACACAGTGCCCTCTCTGTGGGCACGTGAACCATTGCCCCAGTTCAGCTCTGCCGTGCATGCGTGTGCGCTTCCTGCTGCCAACTGGTCATTCGGTCTCTGCCACGCATGCATGGGGGTGCACGTGTGTGAGGGGGGCATGCACACATGCGCAGGGGCAGGTGCATGTGGGGGGCACAGACACATTGTATTTTGGGGGTTCGAGTTTTGGGCATTCTGTCTAGAAAAAGTTAGCCATCACTGACTTAGGTTATATCTAGGCTATATCAGCATTCTATATATCTGTATCTAGATCTAGTTATATCTACAAATTCCTTCATTGCTGCGCCTCCTGCATCCATCCCAGTATTGTGTCGGTTGTTTGATATTACTTCAGAACAGAAATTCAATTTTATGGAGAAATATTGAACATTATGAATGTATTCAAAGGATAACTGTTTGAGTGCATTCTATCGCGCTGCAAAATCGAAATTTAGTTCTCTCTCTCTTTTCTTTCAAAGTCTGCCCATATGAAATAATTAATTTTGAATTAAGTACAACTGTCAGAAAAGTTTCTTAAGGTTAATTTAATGTCATAGAAGTTATTTGTTCTTCTTCTGAAAGCGTACACTATAAGACAGGTTGAGATAGGAGCTTCTTCACATTGGCAAATATTATATTCTGACCAGGGTTGAGTTGACTAGAGTTGAATCCCAACCCTCAACCTCTTCCGTCCATTCATCTGCCATCTTTTCTTTTCTGCATTTTGCTGCCATTGTGATTTATTATTAAACAGGCAACAGATTTCATTGTCAATTTTTTTCATAGGTCTGCTTCTCCTAATATCATGGCTCATAAACCAAGTTTAATTATTATTATTATATAATTAATAACATTTTTTTCTTAGAAGAGGAAATAATATATTAATTAATGTCCCAAACTGTGGACACTATGTTCTGTCGTAGTGTTATCTCCGAACTGACTATATGGTTAAGGCAGGGGTGGGTTTCATTTACCTTTGCTACTGGTTCGCTCGTGCGCGCGCCACTTCTGCACATGTGCAGATCATATTTGATGACATCCAGGTGGGTGGGCGGAGCTTCCCACCGCCACTGCTACAGGCGAACCGGTAGCAACCTACCAGGTTGTTGGATATAGAGCAATGTGTGATGTATATCCTGACATTCATTGTTCATAATCTTGGCTTTGGCATCAATAAGCATCACATCCTGGCCTGTCTTTAATATTTCTTAAGATGTGCTTTAAGGTAATATGAATCTTCTGTCTGTGGTTTTGGATCTAAAGTACTTTCTATCTCATAAATACATTTTCACTTAAGTATAGATACACATTCTATTTGTTTCTCGCAATACTAGAAGCTTCTTTTTTTATTATTATAAAAGTTTTTATTGGTTAAAAATAAACAATATTATCGCTTACAATATGTGGAATTTTCATTATCCTTTTACAAAGATAATATATATTTTCTTTTTTTCACATACAGCAGATCTTCCCTTATTAAAATTTCAAATTTAACAACTGGATTTATACAAAAATATCAGTTCAGTATCCAGAGTAATATTAAAGTTTACAAAAATAAGAGATATCATAAAAGGCACAACGTAATAGATTCCTCTCACTTCGTCATTTCTTGGTTCTAGATCTCAAGGTTCTGGCCTTAGCACCCCCTTCCTCCCGGACTGCCACGGCCTCGCCCGCCCCCGTTCCTTGATCATCTGGTACCTCCCCTTCCTCGGTTCCTGTATCTTCACCCTCTAGGAGGGTCTTATGTTGCTCCAGATAAGCCTGAGCCTCCGTCACACTATTAATTTTCTTCCTACTGCCCTCCCTGAAAATCATCAAACCTTCCGGCATCAACCACCTGAAGCCAATTCCCTTAAGGTACAATTTACTTGATAAAAAATAATAATTTCTTCTTAATTCTCGTACCTGTCTAGGGATCTGCTTCAGAATGGTGACCTCCTTTCCCCTGTATATCAGTGCCCCCGATCTTTGAGTTCTCGGTATTTCATCCCTCGTTTCCCTTCTCACTAATTTAATGTGGACCTCTCTTGGGACACTATGTAAAATTGCATATTGTGAGTTTACTCTATAAACTAGATCCATATCCCATCTCATAAAGTCCAAACCTCTTTCAATAAATTCGCCCAACAATTTAACCATCACTTCTCGCAGATCTTCCTGGTCCACCTCTTCCACATTTTGAAACCTGAGAAAATAAGACATTCTATCCAGCTGCGAAGTTAAAATTACATTTCCTCTCATTTCTTCCCTCTTCTGGATTGTCCGCACCTCCCCCTCCAAACCTCCCCCCTTTTTCTTATTCTCCTCTGCCACCTGTTGAACAGCAATTAAATCTTTTTTCATAACTACCATTTCAGATTTTATTTCCAGTTGCCCTTTTTGCAGGTCATCAAGTTTATTAAGCTTCTCATCCAATTTTGCCAATTTTTCCAAAAAAATTTTCATGTCACCTGCAGCTGGTCTTTGTCCTTTAGCCATCTTACAGTAGTAAAGAATGAGAGGTCCTCAGGTAGGCACAAACCTCCAGAGAGAGAAGATTCTCTTAAAAAATCAGCGCTATTTCCTCACGATCCACCAGAGGGTGCTCACAGGAGCAACGAGTCCGGCTTGTAGAGTAGGTCAAACAGGAAACCAGAGGTGGGTGATGTCATCAATTGTGTACAAAGAAGCAGGAAATCAGACCCCAGCCATAATTCTCCAACAAAGAGAGGGGCCCCCAGCCTCCCTTCCCGAATTCTGCCTCCACCATTCTCCACAAAAAATCAGCGAGGTAAGAGGTCTCCTTCTTTTTTCCTCCTCTTTCTTCTCAACTACGGCGCCCTTCCCAGCTACAAGGGGGGGAGAAGCTTCAGCCCCCCCTCTCACTCGCAGGACGCCTCGTCGCTTCGCCAGTCAAAGTCTCTCCTTTTCTACTTATTTTCTGGCCTGCATCCCTTCCTCTTCCGATCGCCTCTTTGCCTGCTGCCTTACTTTCGATTTACACCAGGTCCTACAGGCACATGAGCACGGAACGGCCTTGGGAATGGCCGCTACGTACTGCCCCCACTCGCCGGAGCCTCGGGTGCGCCAGCATTGGCCGCCCAGCCCCTGGAGTTGAGGCAGGGGACCCCTGGCGAGCCGCCCTTAACGGCGGATACCCCAAAACCAGGGCACCCGGCCCCGAGGGGCCTCCAGGCGGGGGGATTCAGACGCTGGGGCAAAAGCTTACCCAAACAACGTCTGCTGCCATCCGGAACTGGAAGTGATCTCCAATACTAGAAGCTTCTTGAGTAGAGTAAAAACAAAGCAACCCAGGCATAAAGTTGCAATGAAAAAAATTAGTTCATCATGTACACAGGCAAACTTCAAAAGTCAGATTTTTGAGTAACAATGTAAGAATTCCTCTCCATAGATAATGGCCTGTATTGAAAAAATGTCCAATTTGAAGTGAGAACAAATTTTATTAGAGCAATGTGGCCATTTCCTGATTCATTCTCTTTTCATTATTTTTCAAGTGCATTGGAAATCATCTCCTATGAAGATTATTTTGGAAGCAGGTTTTATCTCCAAAGAATTAAAAGCAATAGTTGTGGTTCATTAAAAATGGAATTAATGTGTCAAAAGTGTCAGTGCACTGTCAATTTTATAGTGCTCATTTGAATGCTTTATTTTTTTGGTCAGGTAGGATATAAGGTATGTATAGTCACATACAAAGAGATAGTGTGGATATGTGTTATTTATTTAATATGCAAATTTTTCCAGGTTAACACTAAATGAGCATTAATAAAATAAGTCAAGTCATTTATGGCATCTTCTCATACTCGGGAAATATTTAATGGGGAATTTTTCGTAACAATTTTCTCTGAAGTATCTCTTATAGTGCTAATGTGCCCCAAGCAAATATGGAAGTCAGCAAAAATTCCTTTTCCGTCACATTTAAACAGTGAATAACTTATTTCACTCATTTAAATATTGGAAGGTTTTCTTTTCTTAACAAACCCATAGCAATTTATATACTTTAGGCCTACTTACAGGTAGTAAAGTGATTTTAAATTGTACATTCTCTATATTCAATATTTTGATTAGCAGTGGATCTGCTATAATCTGTTCTTCCATCTATAGGTTCTGGGACCTCTAGGCATCTCCTGCCAATAAGCTTTACTGCTGAAGAATTCATGCATAGCAATACGATTATACCATAAGCTAAACATAATGCAATGTAAAAATCTGTTAGATGCACATTTAAGCAAAGAGTTTTCACTATTTAAAGAGTGGAAAACAACTAAATAATGAACTACCTTTCGTGGTTAGCAAAATAATGTGGTTAAAAACTGCATTTAAAGCAGGGGTGTCATACTCACATCGTCATGATAGTGTCACATGATGTATCAGAACTTTCCCCCCCCCCCCCTCGTTAAACTGGGCATGGACGTGGCCAGCCCATGATGTCTGGGAGTTTGACAGCCCTGATCTAAAATATTATGGATGATGGGGGGGGGGAAATTAAACTATTGAAAGAATTCCATCTGTTCTACAACCAGTATCAACATCAGTATACTTCTGTTATCCTTTAGTTGCTTCTGACTCAGTGACATCATCTACCTCCAGTACTGGCTATCAGTAACTGTTTTGTAATTTGAAAAATCACTATTTGTAAGCTCAACTGTGTGCCGTTAGTGATAGAATATAGCCAGCTTATGTCCTTCTGGCCTCTTTTTTGATCGTCTTTAAATTTTCAAAGCATCTTCTCTAATGTTTCTTTATTTGTCCAAAAATATCAAAACTTTAGCTTCATTGTTAATGCTTCCAGTGTGCAGCCTTCATTTACTTCACCTGGAACTGAATGATCTGTTCTTACTGCAGATCAAGATATAGGCAACAATTTTCTCTACCATCACAATTCAAAAGCATACATTTTTCTTTGTTCAGTCTTTCTGATGATTCAACTTTCACAACCCTATGTTACAACTAGAAAAGCCACAGCCAATGCATTATCCTTATTGTCACAATACGTTTCCACACTTTAATGTTTTAGCTGTATCTAGATAGTCTTTCTTCTAAATAGTAATGATCTCTTTATTTTTCATCCTCCTCCTGTTATAAAGGTAAAGGTAAAGGTTGCCCTCACACATATGTGCTAGTTGTTCTCGACTCTAGGGGGTAGTGCTCATCTCTGTTTCAAAGCTGAAGAGCAGCGCTGTCCAAAGATGTCTCCGTGGTCATGTGGCCGGCATGACTAAAGGCACACGGAATGCTGTTACCTTCCCACCAAAGGTGGTCCCTATTTTTCTATTTGCATTTTTTACGTGCTTTTGAACTGCTAGGCTGACAGAAACTGGGACAAGTCACGGGAGCTCACCCCATTACGTGGAACTAAGGATTTGAACCACTGAACTGCCAACCTTTCGATCGACAAGTTCAGCATCTTAGCCACTGAACCACCACATCACGTCCTGTTATAGCCCACCATTATTTTGTACAATCTAAGGTGCACAGAGCTCTTTCCTTCTCTTTGCCCACAATAACTCATCTTTGAGATGGGTTTAAGCTGAGAAAGAATGACCAGCCCAAAATCACTCAGCCAGTAAGGGAGGACTAGTATTCATTGGCCACTGGTTTCAAATTGAGTACCAAAACCATTTAATGGCTACAGTCAAGCTTTGTGAATTTTTGATGGTAAAAAGATAGAAGCCTGTTAATAATTCAAGATGGCTGTTGATAAAATTTTAGTTGCTGGGGTTTTTTTTCTTCAGTTTTGAGCAGCAAACTGAAGTTTCTGTACTTCCTTCCTTCAGTTTCACTGAGAGGTTATTGCATTGGTCAAAGTGACATCATTAGCATATTTTCATAATTATAATTATTGCTATTGAAAATTCCGTTCAATCCAATATGTTAGATCTACCTCTGATTTTCTTCCAACAATTTGAATTTCACTCTCTAGTTCTTCTAACCGTAGTACTGTACACCCTATTTCTGCTTTTATGCATTTTAATGTATTTGTTAAGATTTATTGATGTATTACACTAAACTCAATCCCGAACCTTTGACTTACACACCTTCTTTTTGTGAAAGAGGTTTAAAATATAAGATGTCTATTAAAATCAATATAGCTATGAACCATATAATATATCAGCATTTAGCATCAGGGATCAGTAAAATCTCTAATTTGATTAGGCTTCCAAAGTACAAGAGAAAAGAACACACATTTCTTTCCTTAAAGTCTGCCGAAAAGGATTTGAGGGCCTTCAGCGGAATAGGGGATCATTTCAGGGAGAAGGAGGAAGAGAGAAGCAGCAATTGAAAAGGCTAACTTCCAAAGCTCACTTTCTAATTATGCCAATCCCTAAGGTGTTGTCTTTTGCAGAAGACTTCACTGAGCTCAGAATTGATTGCAAAACACACAGTAGAATTCTACCTCCTTTATCTCCTCACGTTCACCTCATGCAACCCAACAAGACAGACACAGAGTTCAGAGGATAATTAGAACTGCAGAATAAAAAAATTACTACCAACCTGCCTTCCATTGAGGACCTGTATACTACACGAATCAAAAAGAGGGCTATGAAAATATTTACAGACCCTTCACATCCTGGACATAAATTGTTTCAACTCCTACCCTCAAAACGACACTATAAAGCACTGCACACCAAAACAACTAGACACAAGAACAGTTTTTTCCCGAATGCGATCACTCTGCTAAACAAATAATTCCCTCAACACTGTCAAACTATTCACTAAGGCTGCATTACTATTACTATTAGTCTTCTCATTGTTCCTATCACCCATCTCCTCCCACTTATGACTCCATGACTGTAACTTTGTTGCTTGTATCCTTATGGTTTACATTGATATTGTTTCCTAGTATGATTTAATTGCTTATTTGTACCCTATCATTAAGTGTTGTACCTTATGATTCTTGATGAATGTATCTTGTCTTTTTATGTACACTGGGAGAGTATGCACCAAAGACAAATTCCTTGTGTGTCCAATCACACTTGGCCAAATAAAGAATTCTATTCTATTCTATTCTATTCTATTCTATTCTATTCTATTCTAT
>WNWU01000021.1:2208901-2244544 GCA_012654045.1 Ptyas mucosa
GGAGGATTAACCAATCCCCGGCCGGATGTCCTTATAAGGACATAACATATAGTTTATGCGTCAACTTTTTTTAGCATTGCTTGGTAGCTACTGATTTTGCTGCTTTCTTTTGGCTATGCAAAGTTCCATGTTCCTGTATATCCACAGGCCTGCCTAAAATCTACAAAAAGAAAAAAAAATCTTGCCCAAAACATACATACACACAAATGCTTGTTCAAACAATATTATTTGTAATTTCAACCTATGAATCACAACAGATAATTCATGAAAGTCAAATGGTTTCTCTTGTGTTCTGTAATGTACATCTGTGGGTTAATTAGGATTTTAGCAAAGTGATGAATTGATATGTCTATTAGGATCAGCTAATACAGTAGTCTTTTAAAATGAAACCACAGACTATACAAGAGGCACCACAGGTGGTAGCCAGTAATTAGCCAACTGTGTCTGTGAAGAATTTTACATTTTATTAGTACCCTTAATAATACAATCAAGACATTTCTTACTAAGATAAGGTTCAATTGCAGAAATATTTATCTGGTAAAAAAAATTATAATGTCTGTAATTTTAAAAAGACATGTTTTTTCATAAATTTATTGTGTTAAGTTCTAAGAGAGAATGAAATTACACTTTGTCAGTGAAAAAGCAACTTCATTTAGGTAAACACGATTGTTTCATAACTTAGTGGCTTTTGAATGTTTTAATTAAGACTTGCTGTTCAGTGAGGCTGTACAGATTCTGCTAAGGTGTTTTTTTTTTTAAGTCTAAAATCAGTAAGCCTGCTACTCACATACACAATACATCAGATCTTGGTCAATATTTGAAAGGCTTTATCCTGGTTAAAAGTGCTGTTACCTTCTCATGAGGGGTAAAATGCTACCGGTACGGACTGGTTCGGCTTAATCGGTAGCGATGGCAGTAGGTGGTTTGGAGAACCGGTAGCAACGGCAGCACGAGGCTCCTCCCACCTGCTCGGTCATCGTTAAAACCAGGAAATAACCTGTTATTTACCCTCTGCACATGCGCAGAAGGGTTTGTGCATGCACAGAGGGTCTGCTGTGCATGTGACATGTGCGCATGTGAGCAAAGCGAGTGCACACGTGTTGCCCGTGCACATCTGAACCAGTAGGGAAGGTAAGTAGATTTCACCCCTGCTTCACATATACCGTTGCTTACACTAGGTTGTTATATAGATATATATTTATTTAATAATTACATTTATATATTGCCATTATCAAAAAAAAAAAAACCTGACTTCTCGTAGTGGACAGTAAGTACTATTTTAATAGATTATCGTATGTAGAAGATAGGAGGCAACCAGGAAGTGTATTTGAGCCTGTTTGTTAAGATCCCCCAGATTACTCTTGTTTCAGATCAAATCTCAAATGAAACAATAATTCCATTAGCATAATCCAGTTAGCATATTATGAAAAACCAAATTTTGTGGGGAGGAAAATGATATATTAGAATCAAGGAATAAAGGTGTCAATGTTTTTCTTTAAAAAAAACCACTCAAAATTACTGAAAACAAAAGCCCATTAAGTCTGCAAACATACCTACTGTTTCTTCATGCAAGCAACAAAATGCCTATTATTATTGAACATGGGCAACTGATTGCATAATAAATAAAACTATGATTGTTAGATCCTGGTTAATTTTAACAAGTGGCAGTTAGAACAAACTAAATACACAAGAGCCAGTTTGGTCTAGTGATTAAAGCATTAGGTTTCAAAATGGCAATCCATGAGTTCAAGTGCTGTCTTAGCCATGAAAGCCAGCTGGGTGACTTTGGGCCATTTACTCTCTCTCAGCTAAGCTGACCTCACAAGGTTGTTGTTGTGGGAACAGTAGTATATATGTTGGCTATGTTTTCTGTCTTTAGTATTTGTAAAATAACAGAATAACAGAGTTGGAAGGAATCTTGGAGGTCTTCTAGTCCAACCCCTTGCTCAGGCAGGAAACCCTATACCAGTGATGGCTAACCTTTTTGCCATCGCATGCCAGGAAATGGGGGGGTGGGAGAGGTTCACGCGTGCGTGTGCCCACACCCATAATTCTATGTGCCTCGCCCTGCACATGCGTGCGCAACCCCCTCTGCCCCCCACTTCTGGCACGCGATGGCCCGGTAGGCCCGTTTTTCTTTCTCACCTGGCTCCAGATTCTCTCTATGCACCTGGGGAGGGTGAAAACAGCCTTCCCCACCCCCTTGGAGGCCATCTGGAGGCCTGAAACGGACCATTTCCCAACTCCTGGTTGGACAGGAAGTGATTTTTTTTGCTGTCCCCATCCTCTAGAGACTCTCTAGATTTCCTTTAAGTTTTGGAGCACTTTTCAAGGTGTTGGTCACCACCTTTAAAGCGCTCCATGGCATAGGACCCGGGTACCTTCGAGACCAATAGCCTCCCACCAGCCAGTTCGCTCCCACAGAGAGGGTCTTCTCAAGGTGCCATCAGCCAAGTTATGTTGGCTGGCGACACCCAGGGGGAGGGCCTTCTCTGTGGGAGCCCCAGCTCTGTGGAATGAACTGCCCCCCGAAATGCGTAAGATCTCCGACCTCCGGGTATTTCGCTGTGCCCTCAAGACCCTGTTGTTCCACCAGGCCGGGCTATCAACGTAATAATTTTAAATTGGGTGTTTTAAATTTTTGGGGTTTTAAATTTAGCCAAAATTATTTAATGATTTTAAATTATTTTAATTGATGTCTGTCTTGTGCTTTTAATAGGCTGTACACTGCCCTGAGTCCTTCGGGAGAAGGGCGGTATAGAAATAAAATTGTTGTTGTTGTTGTTGTTGTTATTATTATTATTATTATTATTATTATTATTATTATTATTATTATTATTATTATTTTGTAGGCAAGCCATTCCACTGATTAATTGTTTTGTCAGGAAGTTTGTCCTTAGTTCTAGGTTACTTCTCTCCTTGATTAGTTTCCACCTATTGCTTCTTGTTCTACCCTCAGGTGCTTTGGAAAATAGATTGATCTCCTCTTCTTTTTGGCAGCCCCTTAGATATTGGAACACTGCTATTGTCATTCAACTAAACAATACCAAATTCCTGCATCCGTTCTTCATATATTTTAGTTCCAGTCCCATAATCCTCTTTGTTGCTCTTCTCTACTTTTTCTAAAGGCTCCACATCTTTTTTATATAGTGGCAACCAAAACTGGATGCAATATTACAAGTGTGGTTTTACCAAAGGCATTTTAAAGTGGCATTAATTCTTCATGTTAATGCAGCCTAAGACTGCATTGGCTTTTTTTGGGCAGCTGCCACACACTGCTGGCTCATATTTAAGTGATTGTCCACTAGGATTCCAAGATTTTTCTCAAAGTTACTATTAAAATTATAAACATGGGATTCAAATAAATAAATAAAATAAATAACTGATATTGAAATTGTGATTATTTCAGAAGGGAAAGCTTTTGTTCTCCATAGTGGTGGAGACAGCAGCCAGGAATGGGTTGTACTCGTCTGTTCAGTTGAAGAATTGAGTCTGTCAAAGTTGTAAGTCCCGCCCTTGTTGCTAGGGCCTCCCAGCTTTTGACTCAGTCCTTCAGACTGGATGGACGTGTCAGATAGCTTCTCTTCACCAATTTCCTGGGTGTTTCTTCATCTCATGGAGAATTCTTTCTGAACCTTCATCACATTATCTGCATTTGTGAATGAAAAGCTGACTCCCACTCCTGGTTGAGTCACTGTGTCTTCCCCAGCATCAGGGCTTTGACTCTGCCCGTTGCTAGGGGATTCCCAGCTCCTTGACAGGTGCTTATCTTCCCTGATTATACCGGTGCTCTCCGTTGAACTGCAGATGTTCCGGAGTGGCGGTGGAGCTCCACGCTCCCGTGAGAGCTGTGTTCATGAAAAAAGATGGGAAAAAGTAGGATCCATTTTTTTCAAGCTTGTATAGCCCTATCCGTATGACAAAATATAGCTTGCTATTATTTATGAAACTGGGTCAGTAGGTGGAGAATTGGGATGCTAGAGAAACTATATCTACCATATATCCTTCTTCCCATACAGCAACAGTTAAAAAACACGTTTCATCTCCGTTCCCCAGTGAAAGAAGTGCAGGGCTAAAAGGGCTTAGTTTAAAAACCTCTTTTGCCTGTAAGAACAAAAGGAACTATAATTCTTTCGTTTCAATTCTGTATTCCTCTATTGGTCTTTTTCAAACTTAGGAAGCTTGAAGTTTTATTTTGTTTAGGTTGTTTTCCACCTCCATGACTTTGAAAAAGCTGATGAAAAATACCCAGGAATAAATGATGATTTATGAAACCGAAACATCTTTAAAGACAGAATTCTCATAATGCCAGTAGTGCTTTCTGTGATCTTTTGCAGAAGCAACCTACTTTGGAAGGAAGAATAATTAGGTAGTGTAGGTGACCATAAAATGAACAGATGAAAGAGTACAAAGCTTCTCTGACAATAAATTGACCCAATTAGGCAGCAATTTTCTGCAAATCATATTGGTCGGCTCTGTCTTCAGATGTCAGAATAGCTGTCCCAAACTATAAACATGAAAGATGGATTCAATGCTCTTGATTCCAAGTTTTACTCTTAGGTTTTCTACTTCTTTGAACGAAAACTATTTAATGACATTTTATTTGATGTTGGTGTCTGTATTATTTACTGTGGTTTTCAAACTAATATCTTCTAAGTTTCTTTAATGTCGTATTACATATACACTATTTAGTCTTTCAATTTTAGACATGAAAATATGTACGTAATATAATCTACCGTATATATCTACATCTAATTTAAGTATCACACTGAGGGTGGTGCTCAGTGGTGGGTTGCTCCCGGTTCTGTCCAGTTCTTGAGAACCGGTAATAAAAGCGGTGGGAGGCTCCGCCCATCCGCCCGAACATCATAAGGTATGATCTGCACATGCACAGAAGCTTCTGCGCATGCGCAGAAAGGTGTGCGCATGCATGCTCCCGTTGCGAACTGGTAGTAAAGGTAAGTAAAACCCACCCCTAGTGGTGATTTAGTACTAGGCTCTGTAGGGTTGATGGATTATTGTAGGTTGAGATGGTGTTTGGAGGTTTGTTTCAGTTGCAGCTGGAGATTTTCTTTGTGATGGGTGAGCATTCACTTGGACTGAGTTGGCGTACTCAGTTGATGAGCCGTGGTGGTGCAGTGGTTAGAGTGCAGTACTGCTGATCACCGGCTGCCAGCAGTTTGGCAGACCAAATCTCACCAGACTCAAGGTTGACTCAGCCTTCCATCCTTCCAAGGTCAGTAAAATGAGGACCCAGATTGTTGGGGGCAATATGCTGACTCTGTAAACTGCTTAGAGAGGGCTGTAAAGCATTATGAAGCGGTATATAAGTCTAAATGCTAGTGCTAGTACAGTTGGGTGTCTTCCAGGAGTCAGTGCTCTTGCTCAACGAGTAGGCGGCAGTTATGTCTGGAGAGGTGTTGCAAAAATCAATTTTGTGCATGAATTGTATTTGTTCCTGGACCAGGAGATTCTCTTAAAGTTGCTCATGCCTTATGAAACAAACAAAATGTTAAAAAGTTATGGTACTTATGTAGTTATTTACCAAGCACATCTAAATTGTATTAAAGTAACCAAAATATCTTTACAATCCCCAAGGCACATCACAACTTTTGAGCACTCCTAATGTTTGGAAGTTGAAACTTGAAAAATTTGATATGCCCCAGTCAGTTCTTCATTGTACTATTGCAATGTACTCTACAAAGGGCTAGTTTTGAAGAGCACTCCGAAGCTTCATCTGGTTAAGAGTGCAGTGGTATGTGCTGTTTTGAGCACACCAAATTATGCTGGTTGTTGCATATGTAGCATTTACTTCCAGTATGCTTCTAGGTGCAATTCAAGAATTAGGTTCTCAACCTTAAAATCCTGTATGGCTCAGGGCTGGGTTACCCTTCTGCCTGAGGACTCCACAAGCAAGAGGAACAAGCCCTAGGTCTCCTCTGTCAGAGTCATTTAGTAAAATTTAGGAGATGTCTGTATTGTGGCCTTTCTTCCTTATGGAAATCCCCTGAAATCCAAGTGGCCCTGGTCCTCTTAACCTTCCAAAAACCCTGGAATACCTGATTCTTCTTTCAGGCACTCTACAGCAGGGTTGTCAAACTCAAGGCCCTTGGGCCGAATCCAGCCCATGTGGTGCTTAGATCTGGCCCTTGGGGCCACCCTGGAAACAGTGAAGGACCGGCCATTGGTGCCTCTGACAGAGAAAACGGAGCTCGAGAGTGCCGTGCACAGCCCCCCTGAGCTCCGTTTTCGCTGGCAGAGGGATGCAGGAGGCTGTTGCAACAAAAAACCCGGGCCACAACAGGCACCCCTGACACAAGTGATGTTGAGCTGGCCACACCCATCCCGGCCATGCCCACCCCAGCCACATCCACCCAGCCCCCCAAGGTCAAACACAACCCTGAGGTGGCCTTCAATGAAAACGAGTTTGACATCCCTGCTCTACAGAGTCCAATATAGATGTAGTTGTATTGGCCATGCTTGGCAGTATGATGCTTGAGCTGATATATTATGCTTCTGTTTTTCCACACATTCATTGTGGTTAGCTTGAGGCTTGAGGTGAAATATTTGCACTATTGACTCATTTTATTGCTTTTCCTCGTCTTTCCATATAATTCAAATCAAGACCATATTTTTTTAGGTAATATAAAATGTTGGCAGAGGATAGACAAGCCTGGTCTGAGTTGCCACTCTGGTTTATAGAATGATAAATCTGGTTTACCAATGCAGATATTCATGCTTCGTGCTAGGACCAACCATTTGGTTTCAGGCTTTTTTTAAATTTTATTTTCCAGGCTTCACTTCTCCATTTATTCAACAGTCTATGTATTTTTCTTAATAAAAGCTATATGAAGAGTCCTTAATTTGACACATTTTCTTCACACCATTTTTTTTAACTGCATCTCGGCAAAACTGAGAAAGAGGAGCATGTTGAGGGTTGATTGAATTCCAATTTTCATGTAAGTTCAGGAAATGTTAATTGAGCAAGTACCCATTGAAATTTGAGCTACACCATTTTCTCCCATCCCTATTTATTCATTGTACCTTTACATTATTCATTAAACAAAACAGTAAATAATTACCTGGGTTATTTCAGTGTCTCTTTCAAACCTCTTTCCATGATTCAAATAGAGCTTGCTGTTTTCTAATGGTAATCTGTAAATTGGGATGTTACCAACAGAATACATGATGAAGATTTTAACCTGTTGTTTATTAGCACCAGCATATTCCAACACCTTTACATGGTTATACTGGATGCTGAATCAGGCTCATTCCAAAAGAATTTTCGTTTTAAAAACAAGCTATGAGCTTCTTTGCCTAAGGCAATCCCTCTTAATTTTTAAATCAAGACATAATTTATATTATTAGAGTGAATAACATGACTATGAGAATGAATAAGTAAGCTTCTTTCGTATGGTTTACTTCAGAAAAACAATCTTTTAAGGTGTTATAGAATTATCTCAGTAAAAACTTAAGTACTAGGTATCTGGCTTCTTTTAATGGGATTGTTTGGAATGTAAACTGACAGTGGGATAAGATCGAGGAGTTAACTTTTTAAAAACATAGTTGTTTAATGGAGACTACAGCAGATGAAGTTCGTTAATGAGGCATCTCTTGGTAACTATTTTTTTTGAAATATTGCACGAGAAAGCCTCATACTGTTTTCTAATGACCATTTGTTATTCTACCATCCCTCATAGCAATCTTGTGCACGTTTGCTGATGTTTTCCCCTTTTTTCCGCCTACTCCCCATTCTCATTTCGACGGTTCTGTTGATCTGCCTAACACTGGGCAATTTTTACAACATATATTAATAGAATAGAATAGAATAGAATAGAATAGAATAGAATAGAATAGAATAGAATAGAATAGAATAGAATAGAATAGAATAGAATAGAGTACATAAAAGGAAAAAAAAGAAAAAGAAAAAAAATACATTCATCAAGTATCATAAGATACAACACAGATAGTCATAGATTATTAAGCAATCAAATCAGGGGTGAAATCCAGCAGGTTCTGGAGAACTGGTAGCGGAAATTTTGAGTAGTTCGGAAAACTGGTAGTGGAAATTTTGAGTAGTTCAGAGAACTGGCAAATACCACCTCTGGCTGGCCCCTGAGTGGGATGGGAATGGGGATTTTGTAGTATCCTTCCCCTGGAGTGGAGTGGAAATGGAGATTTTGTAGTATCCTTCCCCTGCCATGCCCACCATGCCCACCAAGCGACACCCACAGAACTGGTAGTAAAAAAAAATGAATTTCACCACTGAATCAAATCATACTAAGAAACAAACAGAACAATATAAATCATAAAAATACAAGTAACATGGTTATAGTCATAAGTGGGAGGAGATACATAATTGGAAGGATGAGAAGAATAATAGTAATACAGTCTTAGTAAATAGTTTGACAGTGTTGTGGGAATTAGTTGTTTAGCAGAGTGAGGGCATGGGGGAAAAACTGTCCTTGTGTCTAGTTGTTCTGGTGTGCAGTGTCCTATAGCATCATTTTGAGGGTAGAAGTTGAAACAATTTATGTCCAGGATGTGAGGGGTCTGTAGATATTTTCACAGCCCTCTTTTTGATTCATGCAGTATACCGTTCCCAATGGAAGGCAGGTTGGTAGCCATTGTTTTTTCTGCAGTTCTAATTATCCTCTGAAGTCTGTGTCTGTCTTGTTGGGTTGCAGAGCCAAACCAGACAGTTATAGAGGTGCAGATGACAGACTCAATGCAGAACTGAATCAGCAGCTCTTTGGGCAGTTTGAGCTTTCTGAGTTGGCACAGAAAGAACATTCTTTGTTGTGCTTTTTGGATGATGTTTTTGATGTTAGGTGTCCATTTTAAGTCTTGAGATATGATTAAACCTAGAAACTTGAAGGTCTCTACTGTTGATACTGTGATATTAGTATTGTAAGAGGTGGTAACATAGGAAGGTTTCTCCTAAAATCTACCACCATTTCTTCAGTTTTGAGTGTGTTTAGTTCAAGATTGTTCCAGTTGCACCACAAGGCTAGTTGTTCAACCTCCCATCTGTATACAGATGATGAAAGATGTAACTTCGGTTTCTAGTGCAAGATGTTTTTGTAAGTAGAGACTATTAACTCAGGAAGTTCAGATTGCCCAGGAGCAGTTGATACAGTTTTACAGAGGAATTATTGAGTCTGTCATTTGTACTTTTATAACTATCTGGTTTGGTGCAGCAACCAAATAGGACAGGACAGACTCCAACAGATAGTAAAGACTGAAGAAAGAACAATTGCAAGCAGCCTGCCTCCCATAGAAGACCTGTATATTTTGCAGGTCAGAAGGAGGGCTGAGAAGATATCTACAGACCATCACATCCTGGACATAAATTATTTCAGCTTCTCCTCTTGGGATGGTGCTATACAGCATTGCAGACCAAGACAACTAGACACAGTTTTTTCTCTTATGCCATCACTCTGCTAAACACCTAATTGTCACAGTTCTGCCTAATGTCTATGTGCATTTACGCATGTAGTATTGTTGTAGTATTATTATTTATCCTTCTTATTATCTTCTTAATCCCCGCTCTTATTGGTATGATGATGATGATGATGATGGTGATGATGATGATGATGATGATGATGATTGCCTTTATTCTGTTGCTTGGCATGTACACTGAGAATTTCTGCACTGTAGATAAATTCCTTGTGTGTCTAATCATACTTGGCCAAATAAAGTATTCAAGCTTCTAAGGTATTTTGGATGTTGACATTTCTAGTTTCCTAGTACTGACTAGTAGGGTCTTTTTTCCCTTTTTTGCAGCATTTCACCAACATAGATCTTGCAGGCAGTGTTCCAAAGACTAGGACTATATGAGCATTTATCCCATTGTACAAGAATACAAAAAATAAATAAATAAATCCTGTGAAACATGCAACAATGATGGGTTTCAAAAATTTTTGCTACCAGTTCAGTGGGTGAGGCTGGGTGAGGGACATGTGACTGAGTGGGCATTGCCAACTTGATGTCACTCACGCCCACGCCCACTCAGTTACATGACCCCCCCCCACCTAGCCATGCCCACAGGAAAAAGTAGGAAAATTTTGGGAATTTCCACCTATCTACCCCCGTCCTCCCTTTGCCAGTCACCTCTGTTTCCCCTCCTTTAGCGGCCCCGGCCCTAGCCCCGCTTCCTCCCCCACCACTGCCTCTTTGTTCTTTGTACTTACCTTCTGCGGCGGCTGGTCCAGAGTCCAGAAGGCAAGCTGATCAGAGTTTTTGGCAGCCCCCAGCCAGCAGAAAGTGGCTGGCAAAGAAGCCTCCCAGCCACAGGCCACCGAAAAGTACCAGAGGTTGCAGAAAAAGCTGCTGCCATTGCCGCCATGTTCGTGCATGCGCATCCCATTGGACTTGCAAGGGAATGGGATGCTTGTGCATGAAGAATGTGGCAGCGATGAACATGGCAGGAGGGGCAAGTGAGCAGCGACCAGGGGACCGGTTCAGGGGCATGGCCAGCCGGCCATCGCTACCAGTTTGGGGAACTTGGCCAAATTTCCGCCAATGGTTTGCGCGAACCGGTGCAAACCGGCTGAATACCACCTCTGGTCTGCAAGTGTAATCAGTAATCTCTCAAACTGCTTGAAAATGAAATCATTCTTGCAAAGGAGCACTTTTTTCTAATAGGAATGAGAAAGGCTTTGTAGATATCACTTTTGCTTCAAGTTAATAAATTAGCCATAACCAAAGTAAAAATATTTTGTGGAGGGACGGGGGAGAGGCTGGAAATCTAACAGATGGCAAATTCATAGGGACCAATTCAATCAGGAAAGTCAAATAAATACCTAGGTTTGTAATTCAGGCTAATGGTAGGAAGTATACTAAATACTAAATAACTAAATAGTCTGTTGACTCTGCTAGAGAAAGCATAGGAGTTTTTAAAAATATACTTAGTGGGTTTTTTATGTTCTAAGTCTCCTTAAGATATTTGAGACCATGTTGTCTTCTAATTACTTTACTGAATGCAATTGTATTAGGAACATAGACAGCTTAATTGGTGCAGTCCAAATTTATGATCTATATTGGTGTCTCCAAATAGCCCACTAATAGGGCACAACAACTGAATTAGATTTTGCCACCATTGCGATCAGGATAATAACCGTATTATTTATGGTTAGAATATAAATTCACATCAGCTGGCCTAACATCATTCCTGAAGGAAGATAAATTCAAATCTTTTTAGTAAAGGACACCGGAATAAAAACTCAATTTCCTGCCTCTTCCCATTTCTTGACTGAGTTTATTTTTGCATAGGACTTTGACATTCATAGAAGTTCAATAAAACAACAGATCACAAATCTGGTTAAACATTCGAAGCCAGATTTCTAACTACCTACCCATAGGAAATATTTCTTCTTGCCAGCCACCTTAAATTAAACTGTACTATGAAAGCCCTACCAAATATTTATTTTATACTGAATAAATGCCACAATAGAAATCAAATATTTTACAAGAATTTCTGCCCCTGGGGGATGTAGAGGGGGAGAAGGGCATTGGAAATGATGAGTTACAATATGTTATGCTGCTCCTTTTGTAGAGATGCCTGTGAAAGTTTGATTACATTTTTTAAAAAACTATTCCACGCAAGGATTTATTTTCTGTTTCATTAAAAAATGAACATATTTATCCAAAATAAAATTTGTGCTCTGATAAGCACAATCCCCAAATGGATTGATTATATGTGATGTCTTTTAACTTTCTGATTCCTATGAGCTTTAATCAGGGCATGGCTGATGCCTGGTTAATAGGGAATCCCAATAGTCAAATTTCAAAAATTAATTGTAGAATACAGCCATTAATCTTGGGGGAAAAACATGATACTGAAAATTGCCATTTTACTAGTTTCAAACTTTTTCATTTCACTGAACAATCCTTGAAACAGGATTGAAACAGGATTGTTGATGTAATTGGTAGAGTTTTAAGGGCATCTGCATTATTGCATTTATTCATAATGGATAAATATCCAAAGAAATAATCACATTGCTTTTTCTTCCTTCTAGTTTCCAAATGCTATTTTTGTCCTTTTTCAAAAACTTTTACTGGCAGAAAGTGACATTTGGGTTACTTACATAATTATATATAGTAATTATATATAGCTTTTCTCCCAGTTAGGTACAATTAATTCTTGGGAAATAGTAAAGTGAAGATGATGACCGAAGTAGTTAATGGTCTATAGAAAGTTTGTTACTGCATTGATTTAATATTCAGTTTAAAATAGCCGGAAGGTAGCTAAATGTGGGTCACATTTTTATATACATTCATTTTACATAAAATCATATTGATAGAAAGCCAAACAAGTGTTGTTTAATGTCACAATTACTTTTGTAGCAACTAGAAGAGATCACAACAAGTATAATTAACAGCAACCCAATGTTAAAATTAATTTTTGAATGGCATTCTAAATATAATGAAGGATGAATATTTAGGAGAATTGCCTTAAAATTACTCAGAAGATCAAACTACCCAACATAATGATCCTTGTAATACAAAAATATTTTTGATAATCTAATTTTTAGCAGTCTGACATCTCCGATTGCAAAAGCCATGTTGTAAAAAAAATAAGGCCATGTTTGAGAAAATTAGAAATGAGGAGGTGAAACCTGTAGTTATAATAAATGAAAAGATGTTAATCTACAACTTATTTATAATACTCATGAGAGTTTATTTAAGAAATATGAAATGTAATGTACTGTAGCTTCTTCTAGCATGACATTTTTGGCAGCCCCGATCTGTGTCCTTTTTTAAAAGACCTTCTGCACAAAATGATAAATTGAAGGCTGAATCTTATCATTTATGAAATTATTTTTAATAGATAACAGTATTTTGACCTTTATGTTTTGCACAGAACATGATTTGTAATTGATCGGAGATTCAGCATTTTGTCAAAAACTATAATATGATTAATGACATTCAATAGGATGAGAAATTAAATTATTGAAAAGACTGATTTAAAGAAAGAACTGTGAATATAATTGATAGAATGCTCATTTTCAGGAAAACAAGCAATGTCCCGAATATATTTATTTAAAATTATATATTTGTAACTGCAATTTAATGTCTTGCTGACTGTGGCAAATCATAGTTGAATTAGGGAAGAGCCCTCCCCCTCATTCTATTTTAGAAAAAGGGCTCAAGTCTTCCCTGTGAAAATGTGTTGTAAATTAACAATTGTCAACTCTGAGTGCTTTCACAGAATTGTTTCCATCTCTTCTGAGAAGTCCTTCAGCAAGAGAACAAAATGGACTGGAAAGATAAATTATGTTGTTACCCAATTATTGCACTCAGAAGTGCTACAACAAATTAAATGAAAAATGATGAGCAATGAGACCGGTGGGATTTACAAATTACTAGACCCTGAAAACTGTACTGTCAAATTACGCAAAGTTCTAATGAAGCAAGGTAACAAAGGTGCGTACTCCAAGACACAGCGCATAAAACCATGGCTTGATGAGTACATACAGTATAGGCAAATACAAATCTTCCCTATAATTATATGTAGCGGGAAGGGGGGAGAGAAGGAAATAAGAGGAGGTTTTGGTGGGAGGGGGAGGAGCCAGAGGGACTGCGAGAGGAGCAGTGGTGGGTTGCCCTCGGTTCACACTGTTTCTATAGAACCAGTAGTAAAACCAGCGGGAGGCTCCGCCCACTGACTCTGATGTCATCAAAATGCTTCTACGCATGCACAGAAACTTCTGCGCTTGCGCAGAAGAGTGCGTGTGCGAGTGAAGCGCATGCACGCGGCCCCATTGCAAACTGGTAGTAAAGGTAAGTAGAACCCACCCCTGGAGAGGAGTAATAATAATTATAATCAGTACAGAAATAAAACTGGCTTCATAAACCCTCAGATTCTGCTTCAAATCCTGCCTGCATATCAACATTTAATCATAGATTTTAAAACAGAAAGCAGCTAGAAAAAGTTGGTGTCCATTTTCTGAAGCAGTAAAGTCAAAAGATTCACACACATTCTGGCATAATGTATCACAAAATCTTAGCACAGGGCTTGAATCCCATATTTCAGCATCCACTTACTATTTTCAGTCACTATGTGCTTCAAAAGTGGCACAGATGCCAGCACTCCACTGGCATCCAAAATAATTCTTGAAAGGTTAGCCCACTGTCCATCTGTATACATTAGAGGAATAAGGCAATTAATTGAGCATTTGAAGTCTAATAAAGGCCCTGGTAGTGACTTTATTCCTGCTGACATTTTTAAAAATAACATTGGCTCCAATTCTACAGAACTTTTCACATTTATTGACAACACTACCAACATCCCAGAAGATGGGACAAAACCATCATAATTCCAAATCTATATGAAAAGAAGAAAACAAAAACCTGACAACTATTCAATAATCAGCATTTTGTATATAATCAGTAAGCTCTATGCTAAATAGCTATTGAGAAGTTCTATGTAGCTTTATGCAGGCAAAAAGATGTTAGCTAAGCACCAAAGCAATATAAGTGCTGGATACTGTCTTTTACCATCAAGCCATCTGTTGATTGCCAATCCCTAAAAAACAGACACTGCAGACCCTTTGCTAGATTCATTTCTTCCAGCAGTCACTGATGTTGTTAGAAGAAATATCCAGGTCCAGTTTCAAGCTGAGAGAAAGGCACTGGAGACAAAATGGAGGCTGGAGGCTGATTGGAAAGAGGGTCCATTTATTGATGAGGCAGAACCACCAAGCATGTGTGATTCTGGGCAGCTGACCACATAGAGTTGAGAGTGATACCTTCTCTTTGGCTTTGCTCTTGAACTTCCTGTTCCTGGGCAAGAAGATGTATTCTGTTGGCTGTTGGCAGATTCCCATTGTGCCATGTATAAATTCTAGGAGTTTGTCTGAGCTAAGCTTGGTTGAAGTTTGGCTGATGCAATGAAGGGGCTTGTTGGAAAAGTTCCTATTGTGGCTGAGAGCTAACCCTACCTTTGTTCAGACCTTGCTGCAGGGAGTAATGCAGGAGTGAAATCCAGCAGGTTCTGATGGGTTCAGGAGAACCGGTAGCGGAAATTTTGAGTAGTTTGGAGAACTGGCAGATACCACCTCTGGCTGGCCCCAGATTGGGGTGGGAATGGAGATTTTGCAGTATCCTTCCCCTGCCAGGCCCACCAAGCCACACCCACCAGGCCACACCCATAGAACCGGTAGTAAAAAAAAAAAATGCATTTCACCACTGGAGTAATGGATTACCAAATCTGCATTTCTAAAAGCTGGTCTCAGCTTAGTATCTGCTAGGGGGCAGAGAGCTGAGGTTCTGAGTTTCTGTTTCCCTTAAGATGTTTATTTCTCTTTTAGGGGAAATATTTTATCTTGCCTTTTTAAAAATATTTCTCAATTTTTTTCATTCTTCTAGGAGAGCGGTGGGTGCTAACTTTCTACAATGTAAATACAAAAAAAAAAAATCCCCTCCCATAAATACTTTGCCCCTGTTAATCCCACAACATATAATACTATTTCTAAATTTAGGCAACTTTAAGATTGTTAGAGTTTGCAGCAATCTAACAAACACACAAGTAAACAATTCAGCAGTATTCAATTATATAAGAAACTTCTTTATATACAATACCCATGCAGAAGACAGAAACAGAACTCAGAATCCAGAAGCACAGAATCAATAATCACAGAAGCTATAGAATCACAGAAGCACTCATATAGATATACAGATCAGTGAACCTAAGCCACGCCAAGCCTCCGAGCCATCTGGGTCACAAAACAGTCCCCACTAGCTGACCTGTAACCATGTCTATTCTAATTCACGAACCCTTATATACTGACAAAGATGTGTGGACTTCAACTTCCAGCCAGCATTGTGAATATATTTTATCTCCCTTGGGTATAACTTTTTTTTTTTTTTAGCATATGGCATGTGTTAGCCAGGAATCACTGAAGTGGCTGGCTGCCACTGTGAAAGGAATTTTTTCAGGCAGTGTTATCTTGCCCGCAGGATGCCTAAATGCCAGTAAGCAATTGGGGGAGGCTCCTTTCCTGTCCCTACACAGTTTATTCGCTCACGGGAATCAAGCCGCCGAGCTGCTGACCTCAACAGAGTGCAGGCTCAGCATCTTACCACATGAGCCACCACGGCCCCCATAACAATAATTATAATATTGTGATGTATTTTCTTTGCTTGATGATTTTTATCTGATAGAGATCCAGTGCATTGAAACAACTACTGGTGTCTATAATTTTTGAGTTTTGCTGGCTGGGGAATTCTGGGAGTTGAAGACCACAAGTCTTAAACTTGGATATCCCTGAATTAGAGGTTTTGATTTAGTTCTTTGGAATCTCACTTTCAGCTTCCTGGCAATTGTAGGAAAATATTCCAGGTCCCAATTTATCAATACTGCAGATTCATTCTAGAATAGATTTTAGCATTACTGCATTTACATCAAGTTGTATTGTCTATTTTTTTTCTTAATGATAGCAAGTAGGCATGCAATAGACTTGTGCCAAGTGAAATCCAATTTTCCTATACTTGACTGATTGTTAATGGTCAGTGATCATGATTGTTTCTTACAAACTCGTCTGCAGTGTTAGTTCAATGGCTTTAAACATATTTCTTGAATTAGCATGATTGGCTTGTACAGACTGGATAAAAGATCTACTGCAAATGTTCATGAGTTATAGGGAAGAAATGTCTGGGATAGTAATATATCTGGTAGAGGAGAAACAAGTCCAGGTTTAAGAACTATCTAGCATTAAACATGCAATGCAACCATTTTCCTTATCCTTTGCTTCAATGGAATGTACTTTTCTTTAGATAGTACAGCGAGGTTCTGCTTCTCATACTTAATATATCCAATGTCCAATGCTCATTTTCCAAAACAATTTCTGTAATTTTAATATTATTTCCGGCTGCCCTGCTATGAGAAATGGATGAATAAAAGATGCTCCAGCTTATTTATTGATTAAACATATTGTAAATGGACAGCCATCTCAACACAATTCTGCTTGGTTCGCAACAATAATAAATCCCAAAATACTAAAATTAATACTTTATGAAAACAAACACATAAAAAAAAAACTTTACGGAAGAGAAAAAAATGGGTTATTTCTCCCTCCCAGCAATAGAAGCACACTCCAGTTAATAACTCTAATCTAGTAATAGAAAAAAAATGGAAGTAATGTAGCTTTAAATCAATTTGTTTTCAAAGAATATAAAAGATAAATCACACATGTTGTTCTGTACATTCATAGTTTATAAGATTCAAATTCACAAGAAGCTGAATGCCTCCAATCCGTGTTAGGAACAGCACTTAGACTTATATACCACTTCATAGTGCTTTATAGCACTACTGCCCCGCAACAATCTGGATCCCCATTTTGCTGACCTCATAAGGATGGAAGGCTGAGTCAAGCTTGAGCAGCTCAGGATCGAACTCCGGGTTGTGGACAGAATAAGCCTGCAATACTGCATTCTAACCACTGTGCCATAAATGCTGAAACCTGGCACCTGACTTGCAATTACCAATCCATCAGATCATGTATTGTGGAGTCTTTGGTTGTTTTCTTGCAGATATTTCATGACTGATAACATCATTATCAATGATGTTACCTGGTCAGCTAAGGAAATCTCTTCAAGAAAACAACCAAGCTCAGAGAACATCAACCCTAAGCTACAAATGGAGATCATATACTCCTTGAGATCCAACAACACCCTACCCTAACTCCTGGGGAAAAGCCACCATTTGCAGATTTCTGGGAAACTAAAACAGTCTACTGGATCCTATATGAAGGATCTTCCATAGGGCAAGGAAAATTCAGATTTCCTAGATCCCACTGGATGGTAATATTTAAGGGACAGCACCTGGAACAGCCCACTAAATCTATCCATAAGTGACATAGCTGTCTTTTCCGGGTTGATTTATTTTTAAACAAATAATGTTTTCCTTTTTAAAGGGATACCATAACACTCCTATTCACTTCAGATTCACCTCTATTTTAAAATACGGTTTCACAGAAATTAAATATACATCTGAATCAGGGGTGAAATCCAGCAGGTTCTGACAGGTTTGTAGAACCGGTAGTGGAAATTTTGAGCAGTTCAGAAAACCGGTAGCGGAAATTTTGAGCAGTTCAGAGAATCGGTAGCGGAAATTTTGAGTAGTTTGGAGAACCTGCAAACACCACTTCTGGCTGGCCCCAGAGTTGGGAGGGAATGGAGATTTTGATATCCTTCCCCTGCCACACCCACCAAGCCACGGCCACCAAGCCATACCATGCTCACAGAAGAGATAGTAAAAAAAAATTGGATTTCTCCACTGATCTGAATATTGAAAAAAGCACACATTGGACAGTTTATAAGCTGAGGGGATGGACAAGATACTATTTCTACTACAAGATACAAGCACCTGAAAAACATGTAATTAAATACAAAATATTAAAATATCTCTCTAAAAATTTTCTAAGCAGCAAACAATGTTGACATACAACATGTGCCCATTGCAGAAAGCAGCTTTAGAATCTTTTTTTTTTTTTTTTGGCTTATAAGTAGAATTTTCTCATGTACATAAAAATCTCTGTGATAGAATATGAAACATTACATTTCCTAATTGAATATAAAAATCCACTGTGCACATTCAGGAAGCCATAAGTGTTTTACTTCATAACCAATCCTGTTTTCTACTCCATTCATATGCACACGAAATCTCACACAACATGTTGGAATAAAGCGTTTGTTTTTTCACAAAAGATCTTTATGCAGTGTAGATTAATGAACTGTTGTTTCAATATTTTGAGGATTAGTTCTGTTGATGTCTAAGTGGAGATAATTGCATTCAAAATTTCACTTTAATCTAATGGAGAGGCAGTTCTCTACACTCATTTATAAGCAACAGAGACCAATTAGATCACGATATCAGTAAACTTCAATAGAATTGGAAATTTGTTTTATACAAACAAGCAGGCATAAAAACACCTTTATTTTACAAAACAGAAAAAAATGGGTTATTTCATCTTCCCAGCAATAAAGGCATGCCCCAGTTAATACAGTAATTCTCATCTAGTAGTTGGATTGAAAAGGGAAATAATGCATAGCTTTAAATCAATTTGTTCTCAAGTGATATAAAAGATAAATCACACCTGTGAAGTTCTGTAAATTCTTAGTTTATAAGATTCAAATTCGCAGGAGGCTGAATGCCTTCAATCTGTGCTAGGTAGGCTGCAAAGCAATTTAGCCACTGTATCAAACTGGGCTTTGGAATCAGGGGATATTTTATCCAGAGATAAGCTTTACTGCAACAAATGAATCAGTCTGGGTTCCCGAGTCAACAAGCTGTTACTGAAAAGAATAATTCTAAAACTGGATACAATAGCCTGAACTCAGAGAGAGTGCTTAGAAGATATCAGAAGGAAAAATGGTCTTGCAGACCAATTGAAATATTTGAAATATCAATACAACAAGAAGAAATTATGCAAGTTACGCAAACAAGAAGTTATCTAAAATAGTCAGAAAATAAGTGATGAAATAAGGCAACAACCCTCAGCTTCATGGGTTTGGACCAGGGGTGAAATGCTCCCGGTTCGGACCGGCTCGGGCAAGTAGGTAGTGATTGCGGTGGGCAGTTCGGAGAACCAGTAGTAAAAATCCCTGCCCCCGCCCCCCATGCCCAGCTGAACTGCGCGATCATCAGAGCCTTTTTTTTCTTTGAAATGGCTCTGACGATCCAAGCTCTGACGATCCCAGCTGAGTTGTCTGCCAATCAGGCAACTCAACTGGTATCGTAAGAGCCTTTTGAAAGCATTTTTTTACATGGTTTTACATGTAAAAAATGGTTTTAAAAGTAAAAAAAAATGGTCACGCCCAACCAGTCACATTACCCCCACCACCAAGCCATGCCTACAGAATCGGTAGTAACAAATTTTAGATTTCACTCCTGGTTTGGACAACTACTGTAGACCAGGGGTGGGTTCTGCTTACCTTTACTACTGGTTCGCAATGGGAGTGCTCGGTACAGAAGCACAGAAGCTTCTGTGCACGTGCAGATCGACTATAATGACATCCGTGTGGGTGGGCGGAGCCTCCTGCCACTTTTACTACCAGTTCGCAAGAACCGGACCAAACTGGGAGCAACCTATATTCTTCTTCAGCATGGACCCCCTTTAAATACCATTTGTGTCCATAGACCATAGCCACCGACCTCCAAGACTTAATTCAAGATTTAAATCAGAACATTTCTTCAAGCTTTCACAGACCCCCTGTGATGACATTGTGGTCCACAGGGGTCCACAGACCATAGGTTGTGAAGCACTGCTGTAGAGGAATAAATAATTGCCTTGGAACATATGAAGAACAGCTTTGGGAATTCAGTATACATAATTTAATGAAAAGAAGGACTACGAGTGATACGATAGCAATGTTCCAATATTACTTAATTAAGGGGTGGCCATTAATTAAGGAGAGAACCACCTTAGAACTAAGGAGAGATTTCCTGACAGTTAGAACAATTAATCAGTGGAACAACTTGTGGGTGCTCCAACATTGGAGTTTTCAAGAAGAGATTGGACAACCATTTGACTGAAGTGGTGTATGGTTTCCTGCCTAAGCAGGAGGTTGGACTAGAAAACCTCCAAGGTCCCTTCCAACTCTGTTATTCGGTTAACACTAACTGACCAAGAAGAGAAACCAGATGTCTAGGATAATGTGAGGAAACTCATGCTAATTTGATTCAGACAAATCTGCAAACTTTTGCTAGCAGATTTAACACTTCAGAGAGGTGGTACATTAATTTAGGAAATAATTGTAAATGATGACATAAATTCTAAGAAAATACATTCATACTTTGAGTCACAGATCATCCCAGCGAGTTGGAAGACTATTCTAGATGAAAATATAAATGAGATAATAAAAATAAAATAATAATGAGATAATATAGATTTCATCTCTTTTTGACACTAATTATGATCCTGAGTATGAAATTGTAAATGAAGTAAAAACTTATGGAGAATATCCGCTCTTCTGTAACCAGCACCAAAGGCATCCAAACAAGTTTCCTTCTATTAGAAGGAGCATAATAATTGTGATAGAATCGTATAGGAACTCCTAAATCTTAAATTCTTGAAACTGGGGAATAAAATTCCAGATTCATGAGCTGCCATGATTACCCACCGACTTTCTAACATTGGCTGTGCTGGCCCAAAAAGCTATCGTATTCTCCTTCAAACAAATCAGGAGACTGATAGCACCATTAACAGATTTTATTAAAAGGCAAAGACTCACTGCATCCAGCCCTTGCCACCATTGTCTAACCATTATCTAGCCATTGTCTAAAAGAGAAGGTTCTCCTTCTCCTTTACCTTGACAGAACAGTTACCCACAAACTTTATAAGCTAAGTTTCTGGTCTTGAGTGTCCTTTATTATAAATTGTATTGTAAAGAACGTGTGCTCTGTTACACCCTTATATTTTTAGTGCATTCATAACGCCTCGTCTATCTGTCCGTCTGTCTGTCTACCATACCTACCTAACTACTTAACTAACAAAATTTTCCTAACTTGCTATTAATGAATCACAAAGAACAAAACTGTATCCTATATACTTCAAGGAAGAGCTAGATTCTTGTTTGTTTGTTTTTAAATAAATTATTCGAGAAACAAAAAACAGCTGGATACAAAAAAGCAACTAAAATTAAATTAAAAATTACCATAGGGTGCTACACTGAAATTCACCTGTGCAGAGGATAGTAATATTCTAATTATTTTCCTAGACAGGGCTCTGCATGCCTAGTTCATTTTTTCTTGCTATACATTTACAGGTAGGCAAATAATAAGGAATATAATTTATTCAACAAACCCGGGCAGAAAATTAAAACATAAAAATTCCTGGGTAAAAATCTGACATCTTAGAATTCACTTTTCCTGGATTATTTTTTGTGGTGTAGACATGTATACAAATTGTTGTATACCTAAATACTTAGTTCTTGTACTTAGCATACTGACAACTATTAAAACTACACAAAGTTTTTCAAAATGGGAAACAAGAGAAAGGGCTTCTACCATGTTTCCCCAAAAATAAGACCCTATCAGTAAACATTTGTTAATGGCAGAACAGTTGAAATGAGATGATATTCAACTAAAATATTGGATGAGAAGCAAAACATCTTCAAAGAAAAACAAATTGCCTCTTTAAAAAGCACCTTTGGGACAACCATGACCTGGGTGACTGAGAAGCTCCATAGACGTTTATGTAATTCTTGCTTTGCCTTTAAGACTATTTTATAACATATTTGTTTTGTGTTTAATACTTTGGAATCAATTTTTATTCTATAATAGCATGTGTTATTAATAGGCATAAGACATTTTTAAAACTTACCAAGTAACTCGGAAATTATACTGCTGATACTCCATTTGAGAAAAAGGCCATTGTTGAATTGGCTACATTTAGTCAATGGAATTTTCTTCCAAGTAGGTATTAAGAGATTACACTTTAAACCCCCTTTTAACAAATCTCTTTAGCCTGGGTTTAAAAAAAAAAAAGAAAACCTATAAAGAACCTCAGAAGTAAATTGAATAATTGGAAGTCAGAGTGAAATCTGTTCTACATGAATGTCAGCTGGGAGTCATGCATCACATCACGGCCGTCTCCTGCAAATGGTTTTAAGTACTGTAAAATTTAGTGTAGAGTTCAGTAAAAGAGATGATGCATGAAACAAAAATTAAGATCATATAGACCTCTCAATATTAAGTGCTTCCTGTTCCTATTGAAAGCTACGGCGACATGATATTTACAATACTGGATAGTGGGCGGGTCATAGGCGCTCTTTGAGCTTGGTTGTTTTCTTGAAGATGTTTCGTTATCCAAATTAGGTATTGTGTTGATGTACCAAGGACCCCTCATTTCAACCCTGAGCCACACATATTATCCTTTATCAGTACTGGTACCTTAATGCCACTTCAAACAATGGTAGTTTCTCTATGCTTTTAATGAAATGCTTGTTGACCTATAACCCTGTACTTATGATCTTTACATATAAGCTAAGGTAAATAAGGGAAAAATACGGTAATACAGTAATATGGTAATCAACTCCCTCTGGAGCTCCGGGTGGCCCCCGACCTTCGCTCTTTCCACCGTGGGCTGAAAACTTGGTTATTTCACCTGGCCGCCTTGGACTGATGGGGGTTTTAATGTGGGTTTTATTGAATTTCTTAATTTTAACTTGGACTTCTGTTTTAATGGTTGGTCTGTTCTGTTTTAATTGTTGTGAGCCGACCTGAGTCCTGTGGAGATAGGGCGGCATACAAGCCCCAACAAATAAATAAATAAATAAATAAATTTCTGAAAACCGTGTTTATGTTCTGTATGGTACAGGTTTTTTTCCAGGCATTGCATGAATTCTCTCCCCCACCCCCTACTCCAAATTAAATGACATTATTAAGTTCCACAAGGGAACTTCACTCCTATAATTATTATAATATAATTATAGTCATTATCCATATTTCTTTATTTTGTTTTCAGACTCAGCCAGAAAGGAAATTATCCTGGGATATATAGCAGAAGAATACTTAGGTGCTGTCCATAAGAGTTGTTAGCAGTTCTGTTGAGTTTCATCCTTATGGTTTTGAATAATTGTGCATCTTTATAGATAATTTTAATATATTATATAATATACAATTTTCTAGAACATTTTTAACAATAAAAAGATTTAGCCAAAGGCACATTAAAAAGAAGCCATTTGAAGGCAAGCACTTCCTTTGACACATTAACACAGAGTAAATATATTAGTCTAAACTTACATGAGTCGAGCATGCTAAAGTAATTATTTACATTTAACATACGGGCTTCTGGGATAGTAAACTCTATCTAAGTTGCATTCCCATCCTTTCCATCCCTTTTGAAAAGCAATTGTAGGACAAGTAGATTGCCAAAGACCATAAAGTTTATTGGTTTCTGCTGTCAGGATTCAGTGTTTCGAACTCCCTTGAGTAATGAAGAAGCTATCCATGCAGACGTCCCTAACGATAAATGTATTATCTTGTTAGGAGTAACATCACTCTTAGGAACTGGTGTTGCCATGTAGAAATCTGCAGATCCAGATGCTGAGGCTATCATTTTATAACAATGACACTGACCACAAATCATTTCTGTTTTGAGGTTATTTGCTTAACAACTATCTTTTTAAGGATCTAAGAGGCATTCTTGGGTAGGTTCTTTAAAATGACTTCACCCAGAGAGGCAAAGGTAATCAGCAGATAATAAATTTACTTGTGATGAGGTCAATGTGTTGAGTATGATGAAATGTTTATGTGTTGTTTATAAAGAACTAGCTGGAAGCCCGTGCTTCCCTGTGAAATGGATAAATTGTGATAAATTGACACTTAATGTAGAATGTGTAACTCCTTAGCATCAGAGTGTGTTAATATAAGGCAATTGGCAGTTGGAACAGAGGGGGATGGGGAGTAGAATGTTCCAGCCCGCAAGCCGGATGAGTCACACGCTGGCCATGACTGGTTTAGTGAAGGGATAGCATCAGAGCGTGTTAATATAAGGCAACTGGCAGTTGGGACAGAGTTCCTTTCAGGTTGGGAGGGAGAGTAGAACGTCTAACTCCTTAGCATCAGAGTATGTGAATATAATACTGTATATGAAATGCTAATGATCTGATGGTCATTTCGAAAAATCCTTTCTTAGAAAGCACCTAGAAGCCAAGAGGAACATACATGCCAAATTTCAAGTTTGTAGGCTTTACTGTTCTGGAGATTTCGTGATGAGTGAATGGTATTTGGCTTTTACTGTATATATATATATAGATATAGATTCTAATACCACATTTCTTCAAAAATTGTACTCATAGACACACAGACATACAAGATAACCTAACAATGATGTAAAATCCTTTGACAGGTCATAAATAAATATGAAGTGATAATTGGTACTGCCTTAACTAAATCTTCATTAAGAATACATTTATAAATATCCACACTACAAATCGATGTGTATCATACATGCAGTGATATCTCAACACAGGTTTGGAAGGACAGGTTGGATTTACCACTGCTTGGTGACAAATTATTGTGTTGGAGTACTGGAACACTCTTTCTTCCGAAGTTTGGTAGGCCCTCCAAAGAGCATTAATGAACTTGTTTGTCCCCACCTTCCCCCCCAAGCAGAGATGGTATTCAGCCAGTTTGGACAGGTTTGCCCGAACCGAGAGCAGAAATTGTGAGTGGTCCGCCCACCACCCTGCCCCGGCTCTATGCTGTCCTATTTAGGCACATTTTTGAGACCAGGTGCATGCACAGAAGGCATGCGCACCAGCAAACTGTATGTGTGCAAGGCCGGGCACATGCATGGATGGGGCGCATGCAATCAAAGCGAGCGCGTATGCATGCTCACATTTGCAAACCGGTAGGGAAAGTAAATGAATACCAACCTGCCCCCAAGCAGTGTGATAGGATGAGATGACTACATGTCAGAAGCTTAACTTGGTACCAGCTTTTTATTTTTAATCTTTATAATCTTAATATGGTTTTTACATTGTTTTATTATTGATATTGATATTGCTTTCAAACTCAATAGGGAGACACTCAGAATTTGATATAAAATGGATTGCTCTGTAAATGCTTTAAATAAATAAGTAAATAAGTCACATTCATTTTTATTTAGTATGGTTGTTTAAATCTATGCGTTTCTAAAAATATTGCATGCTTTTTGCTCCTTTCTATTCATTTTAGAGCCTATTCAACCTCTTTGTGTTGTCAATAACGCTTATTAGAAGCTTTCTGTTTACCACACTATTACTTTTGTAATCTCTGAGGTATTATTTATTTGGATTGATGCTTTGTCAACATTTCTAATTGCCTATTTATCTGCTTTTGGGCTGAAATAACACTTCAAACATTCCTCTCCCTCCCCCTACCCCCACCATTTTACCTACTTATATGTGAACTTAATTTGCTCCATACACTAAGTGTTCAATACTAAAATTAAAACATTTTTGTCACTAATGCCCAATTAAGGAATTGATTGAGGTAAATCAAAGGGAAGTCTGCATAAAACGTATATATTTTTGTACATCATTCTGGTAGTTTCATTGCATACGCCTCAGAAGAAAACTAAAGAGGCAGAAACACAAGAGAGAAAACAATTTGTGTTATCTCCAAAAAAAGCCCTGTGATTTTTAGGGTTTTATCTGACAGCAAGAAATAGGTACAAAAATGTAGTCTTTTATCATGAGGTCCCAATTGAGATTGTATCATATGTGTATCACTCAGGGGTGAAATCAACTTACCTTCCCTACTGGTTTGGAAGTGCGTGCACTGCACAAGGGTCATGTGCAATTTTGAACCGTCTGTGCATGCGCAGAGGGTCAAAAACAGGTTACTGCCTGGTTAAAACCAGGAAGTAATGGCATCTGGGCAGGTGGGCAGGGCCTTGCGCTGCTGCCGCTACCGGTTCTCCCATCCACCCGCTGCCGCTACCAGTTCACCTGAACGTGTGCGAACCAGTAGCATTTTACCCCTGGTATCACTATATCAGATGTACTATTCTTGTCTGTTAAGAAAAATAGAACTATTGTTCCATGTTCAATAGAATGCAATGAGTTAATCTGCTTAAATTCTGTTAATTGTAACTTTGTTATTCAGAGCAAGATAAGGTGAAAATAACCAATGTATATAGTAAGTACTGTAGTACTGCATTCTTTCATTAAATGTACAGGTAGTCCTCAATTTAAAACAGTTGACTGTTCAAAGTTACAACGGCCCTGAAAAAAGTGACTTAGGACCATTTTTCACAGTTACAACTTTTGCAGCAGCCCCATGATCATGTTGTCAGCGATCTAAGTTGCTCTATTTTCATCGCTGCCATGAAGATCAAAGAGAAAAGGGAAAAAAACGGAGCTAGCAGTAGCAGTTTGAAGTTTTAGTAGCTTGGCTTTTGATCTAGTGTTCTTCTCCCCCTTTATAGATAGGGTTACCCAGGTGATGAAGGGAGGGGGACATTCCTGTGATCTGAAGTAGTTGGCAGAAGAGACTGACTTGGAAGATGGCCAATGGGCATTGAGATTTTGAGAGGCAGAAGGGGAGGGGTTGGTTTCAGAGAATCAGTTTTGGCTGCATATGAGTTTAGGTCGGATCGTAAATTCTTCAATAAATGAGAGATTCATCAAAGACTTTGTGTTTGAGAATGAAATTTATTTGAGATTACGTCGAAACCTGACATATGTGATCAAAATTCAGATGCTTGGCAACTGACTCATACTTATAACCGTTGCAGCGTCCCAAGGTCATGTGTTCAATTTTTGCAGCCTTCTGACAAGCAAATTCAATAGGGAAACCAGATTCACTTAACAACCAGGTTACTAACTTATCCACTGCAGTGATTCATTTAACAACTGTGGCAAGAAATGTCATAAAATGTGGCAAAATTCACTTAATAAATTTTCACTTAACACCATAAATTTTGAGCTCAATTATGACCATAAATCAAGGACTACCTGTACTTGATTTTTCTAAATGGAGAGTGGAACTTTCTTGAATAATCTATAAAGGGAGTCGAACATTTATTATCTGCTTTATCTTTTCTTCATCATATAATAGATCTATATGGAAATATTTACCAATATTGAAATAAATATCTTAGCATTTGATTCAATACTGAAGATACTGTATACATTCCCTGTTGCAATTTATAATTGGCTTAAATATTTTTTAAAAGATCTTTAAAAGTTTAAGGTTTTTTTTAATATTTAAATTTGAAAAATTTCTAAAAAAATCTGTAAACTTTTAGATCAGTCAGACTTCAATAGAAATGTAGCTGACATTTATTAAATATTATTAAAGTATCACGTGCATTGTATGTGTTAGATTAATATTTTGTATCTCAATATTTTGTGTCCCAAAGCTTTTGATGAAAATTTTTTAATTCAGCAAGGGATCAAAACAAACAAAATTCTGTAGCTTGTAACAGAAAGACAAAGACAATGTTTAGAAAAATTCCAGATTATGATAAGAAAACTGATGAACAGTGGTTGAATGGTTAGGATATGTTAACTCTGAAACAGTTTTAAGTACAGTACAAGTAATTTTAGTGTTCTGCATTTAGCGTTAATATTTCATGTCAAGAACATCACAGTGAAGCATCAAAAGTGGTATGCACAGATCAAGTTCTTTCCCCTTTTGCTGCTTTATAGGATCCTCTGCCTTATATATGAGTATTATGAGGTGCATCTCTATTTCTATTCTGAATGCTAGTAAAAAAATCACAATGGGAAAGTGTTAAACCACAATGAATGATTTTACATAATACAAAGTCCAGTACAGTGTTGGTGAACCTTTTCGGCACTAAGCACCGAAACAGTAGTGCACACATGTGCACATGCCAGAAACTGGAAGAGCAGGCATGCGCACCAGGTGGCTGCTCTTCCGGTTTCTGGCATGTGCATGCACCCTGGCCAGCTGGTCTTCACGTGCACGGAAGCACCAGAAACTGGAAGACCAGGTGGCTGGTGTGCATGTGTGCGTTGGAACCTGGAAGAGCAACAGGTGACAGCTCGCGTGCCCAGAGAGATGGTTCTGTGCACCACTTCCACCATGTGTGCCATAGGTTCTCCATCACGGTCTAGTATATTGACTACATATGGTTAGAAATAATATTGAGAGCAAACAAGAAATGTATTTTTGACTCTTTAAAATTGGGGGTTTTTTATTGTGAAATGCAGTCAAAAATATTGTTAAACGCAGGTGGTCCTCGACTTATGACCACAATAACCCCAAAATTTCTGCTAATAAGCAAGACAGTTGTTAAGTGATGAGTTTTGCTCTATTTTACAACATTTCTTGTCATGCTTGTTAAGTATATCACAGAAGTTTTAAGTCACTGACATGGTTGATAAGCAAATCTGGCTTTCCTGTTGACTTCGCTTGTCAGGAGGTCACAAAAGGTGATCTCATGACCTTTAAAACCTGCAGCCATCACAAATACATGCCAGTTGCCAAGCATCTAAATTTTGATCACATGACCATGGGGATGCTGCAACAGTCGTAAGTGTGAAAAAGGATCATAAGTCACTTTTTAGTGATGTTCTTCGAACAGTCACTAAATGAATGGTTGTAAGTCAAGGACAACCTATATGGAGTTTTCTTACTGCATGTGTGTTAAAATAGACTTATATATTCTACAGGTTTGTTTTATTTTATTTTTCTGGAGCTTTTCTCAAGAAATAAAAATTTAAAATTACATCAACTCACACGATATTTTCATCTTTTTCTTACAGTGTTCCAACATTCCAGAGCCTTCCTGAAGAGATCCTTAGTAAACTTGCTGATGTTCTTGAAGAGGTATTTGATTTTAATTTGGGGACATACTTTAAGGAATGAAGTAGCCAATCTTTTGTCATTAAAGTATTTCAACCCTGCCCTCTTGGGATATTTCTGCTGGATAAAAATATTGTACTTGGAAAAATGTCCTATTGGTTAGGGACACCATGATAATAGTAATGTTTTTTTTAATCGTTAAGTACAATTCTAAGGTCGTGGTCAAGCACAGGGAAATCAGGAAGTCCATATATAAAATGAATATAAAGCTTTATTGCATATGCATGCTCTCTACAAAAATCTGAACTACTAACAGTCAAAGGAAAATTGCCTGTAGATAAGAATCAGTGGATGGTGGGCTGAATTTAGATTTTTGTGGGTGCAAAAGAACTCAAGACTGATGACACGTTTGACCCCTCAGGCTCAGTTTGGTCATCTCCTACAGTTGTACTCAGCTGTGGCATTAATGGTGGTATAAAAGGACTTGTAAGTAGGAGTACACATTTTGCAATTGACCTTCCATCACACCCATTCCAGCCCACTCCAAACATATAGATACATAATATAAATTCATCCCGCATTACTACTAAAATTTGGGTGGGCTGAAGCATTGAAGAATTCTCATGATAGCACAGGTATCAGCTGTAAGTTACCATAGCTTCATGGGAATTGTATACTTTAAATTTTCTTACATCAATATATTAAGCTGGGCGTGATTGATTTGCACAATTGATATCTCGACTCCCAGACTTCTAGTGACAAGGACATTTCCAAAATTCATGGAAAGTCAAGTGCTATTAAGAAATGTAAGGATCAAGTCTCTGTTATCCCCAGCTCTTCCTGCAGTTTTCATTCTTCTATTTTTCAAGATGGAAAAAGGGAAAGGAAAGAAGCTACAGGTGTCTAGACAAGCTTTTTTTTCAAAATACATACATTGTAAAAACCCAGAAGGATAAATTCAATTTAAATCAAGCCCAGTGGAATGCATTTGACACTATTTCTGCTTTTAACTACAAGCTGATTTGGAACTACAGAAATTGGGAACAGTTTATCAGCATAAGTAAGTAGCACATTTGGTCCAGTAAATAATCCCAGGTAGTTATTTCATTGGAATGAACATCAGTATGCTTTAAAATGCAGTGCCTTTCTCTAACTTGGTCCTCTTGGAAACTGATGGGTTTTTTTATTGGCGCTAATGAAGCCAGTTCCCAGTTCGTATTTATCACTCTTGTAGAATTATAGCTTCCTTTTGCTCCGCCACATGTCAATAGAATTTTAATGATTTAGGTTCCCCAAAATCCCTAACAATTAAGATACATTGATGTTAGAATTCTGAAGAAATATTTTCAGAACATCAACTCCTTAGGGAATATGCCAAATTTGTTGCTTATTCGATCAAAATATACATATTAATTTCATATCCAACAGCTTGTATTACTTATCTTCCTAATTACTACTTTTGCACCTGGAAAATTACATACTTATAAGTGTTGCAGGAATAATTAAAGGCCATTAATATGTCATCTTGTATGTGTTAATTATATGATATCTGTACATACAAAATTGTGTTCTTTTCCTGCATGGTTATAGATTTTCACATGCACTTGACCACTGTTAGCTAATGTTAAAATAATGAAAGAAAATAACTACCAATTCTCTTCACAGGGATTGTTTTTGACATTTTAAAACAAGTTCCATTTTAGACTTGACATTTATTAATATTTATCAGTTGCCTTTTGTACTTTCATCTAGCTTGTGGACGAACCAACAATTTAACATGACAATGATGGCTTTTTCTTCGTTTCTTTTACATTCAGTTCAGCAGGGGGGAAAAAATGAGTAGAAAAATACAACGTGCATAGTATATCAATAATCCGTTTCTTTTAAAAAGTCAGGCACAGGTGAGAGGGAAAAATACAGAACAAAAAAACATAAACTATGTTTGTTTGATTCGAAACAGAAAATAGCTGTGATCTAAGGGTAATTCTATATAATCTTCACATGGAAAAATCAATAAAGTAATATAACAGTGCAAAACATTTAAAAGCTTTGGAAAGGAAACGTATCTTCTTGAAATATAGAGGCAGCCAAATCCATCAGAACGCTCAGCATGACTACTTGAACTCATTCCAAGGTTTTATTTTACTTTATTATATTATATTTTATTTATTTTGCTTTTCATATCATTATGAAGTCAACAGTGATTAAACAATTTTTACATTGATTAAAATCCAACTTAATAAAGACCACAACAATTAGTTCATATCTGGACGCTGAGGTAAAACCACAACTGCCCATCAACGTAACCATCTCACGGGCACTGCGACATTTACCAACCCCATAGACTGATGATACAGCCACGGCTTTAAAGCTTTATGAAAGGCCAACAAGGTCAGGGATAATCCAATCTCCAGAGGGGCTGATATTCTAAGGAAAAGGTGGCATCACCAAAATGGATCTCTTGCTGGGTCCATTAATTAGAAGCCAACCACTAGCATGCCTCTCCTGCTGAATCTGATAAGAATAAATTGGAGAGATAGTTCCTCAAATAACCCAGATGCATGCAGTGAAAGGCTTTATAGGTATCAACGTATAAACATTTTGGATTGAACTTAGAAGCATTCTGTCAACCAATTGTGGAGTAGAAGTGTGGTATCTGTAGGTTAAAGAGTGCTCACAATTGCCTGTCCTACTGCCTTTTGAACCAACGGCATCTTCCGGATGCTCTTCAATTGTAGTTCTATAAAGCACTGTACAGCAATCCATTTGAGTGGTGATTTATGAGTCACTGTGAACAGAGCATCTTGATCCAGGAACAAATGCAACTGGCACATAGCGCAAAGATGTACAAAAGCTCTCGTAGCCAGAGTTGTCACCTATTCTTCAAGCAGAAGCCACACTTTCAGGAAAATCCCCAAACTGTACACTCCAAACACAAGTACTATGTGTATAAAAATAGAATAATATTAGCATAAGCGGAAGATGTCTAGGGTCCATTAAGTCTCCTGCTACAGCAACATTTTTAGTACTTCATTTAGAATTGCACTAACTTTTGTAAAAAAAATTCCATTCCAAGAAAGAGATTCATATTAATAACGTGCCTTAATGCCTTTATTCAAGTATTGCATCTTTCTAAATCTTTTTCAAATTACCTTTACTAATAACATTTCTACCTCATTTTCCACTGCAGTTTTAGTTTTTTAAGACAGTTTATAAAACTTATAGAATAGCCACAAAATGATAAATATCTAAAATAACAATTAACATTTAATATATATATATATATATATACATGAGAGTCTTTTCATTGATTATGGGATTGATTAATATAACATTTGCAAACAAACAACAAAACTGAGAGAGCATTAAAAAAAAAAACCCACCTTGGCATGGATAAAATAACGCCCATTATGAATTTCTCACAGGAAATTAGACAGGAAAGTCAGACAGAATTCAGCATTATAAATTATAAAGAAAAAGGTCTGATAATGAAAAAAATAACCATTCAAGTGGGTATTTCATTTAACTAATAGTACTGTAGTAAAAGAGAGGAAAATTCGGGAATCCCAGACTAAAGGAGACAAGATAAAAATTACCTTGTTTTAAAAGTCTGGCTACCACTCTACCAAGATACAAATGAAGCCTTACCTTATTTCAGCTTCCAGAGTTGGAAGAAACCTTGGAGGACTTCTAGTCCAACCTTCTGATCAATCAGGAGACCCTGTACCAGTGTTGGCGAACCTTTTCGGCACCGAGTTGCAAAATGGTAGTACATGCGTGCATGTGGGAGAGTGCCGGAAACCGGAACAGCAAGTCCTCAGCATGTATGCGCATGCCAGGAAGCTAAGCTTCTGGTTTCTGGCATGCACATGCACGCCGGTCACCAAGTCTTCCGATTTCTGGTGTGCATGAGCGCGCAAAGACCAGCTGTCTTCTGAACCCGGAAGAGCAACGGGCGATGGCTGGCATGCCCAGAGAGATGGCTCTGTGTGCCACTTCCGGCATGCATGCCATAGGTTCGCCATCATGGCCCTATACCATTTCAGACAAATGGCTGTCCAGTCTCTTCTTAAAATATAGGGAGCACCCACAACTTCTCAAGGCAAGCTGTTCCACTGGTTGATTGTTCTCACTGTCAGGAAATTTCTCCTTAGTTCTAGGTTGCTTCTTTCTTTGGTTAGTTTTCAATCACTGCTTCTTGTCTTGCCTTCGTTGCTTTGAAAAATAGGTTGTCCCTCTCGTTTTTGTGGCAGCCCCTCAAATATTGGAACACTGCTATCCTGTTACCCCAGACTTTCAACTAGACAGACCCAGTTCCTTCAACAGTTCTTCATATATTTTAGCCTCCAGACCTCTAATCATCTTTGTCCCTCTTCTCTGCTGTTTCCAAAGTCTCAACATCTTTTTTATATTGTGATGTCCAAAACTAGATGCAGTATTCCAAGTAAGGTCTTACCAAGGTAGTTAAGTAGTACTAACCATTCAAGTGATCTTGATTCTATCTCTCTGTTAATTCAACCTAGGATTGCATTGGCTGTTTTTGGCAGCTGCTGCACACTGCTGGCTCATATTTAAGTGATTGTTCACTTGGACTCCAAGATCCCTGTCGCAGTTACTGCTATTTTATTTTATGTTGTTATTGTATTACATTGTATTGTATTGCTATTTTAGTTATAGCTAAATAAGCAAAACCTCTGTGTTCCATCAACAGAGGAAATTTTATTACTGTGATCAAAGACCACAGATCAGGGGTGAAATTCAGCAGGTTTCTGGAGAACCGGTAGTGGAAATTTTGAGTAGTTCAGAGAACCGGCAAATACCACCTCTGGCTGGCCCCAGAGTGGGGTGGGAATGGAGATTTTGCAATATCCTTCCCCTAAGAGTGAGGAGGGAATGGGGATTTTGCAGTATCCTTCCCCTGCCATGCCCACCAAGCCACACCACGCCCACCAAGCCACACCCACAGAACCAGTAGTAAAATATTTTGAATTTCACCACTGCCACAGATATACAAACCAATTCAGAGACGCAACATGTATATACAATTGGTAAAATTACTAAAATTTTGAGCCTCTGTATATATAGAAAGTTGTTCATTTGGAATTTTCTTATATTTCACTTTCAGTACGGTAATGCATCAAAATGTGCTAATGACATGGCTGTCCAGCATTTTGAAATTTTAATTTGGCTCAAATGCATTGGAACTAATAGGCTGAATCCAGGATAAACCACTCTTGGCTGACAAGTTTGAATTTGCTCTTCCATACATAAAAGACATGTGCAATGAAGGGAAAAGATCTTCTAAAGTAATCAATTCGAGAGAGAGCCCACTCCCATCCAAAATGATGGCTAGTAGGGAAATTCTCTTAGTCTATACTTTATCTTTTATATATGATGTGCAAATTAAGACTTTTTTTTTAAACATGGCCTAATTGCTGGTAGTGAAGAAAATAAATCTCTCCAATACAAGTGTGAACTTTTATTCTTGTCTTTAGTAAGTGTACTTGGTGCAATTTTAATCACCCCAGGAAAAGAAATAATCAAGCTTTTAGTGCCCCATACCCTTGAGAACTATAAATTTCTCTGCACTTAAATTGAGGTAAAAAAATAAAACAACCAACAGATAGATATAATGATATGCATTATATTAATTAAAAATGTACTCGGAACATAAGATAGAAAATTGCAACTGTTTTTATTTAGGATTCGTTCAAAGACACTTCTTCTATTGGAACTTATTGTTTCTATTTTACCTAATTCTATCAAGAAAGTCTTTAAACTAAAATAAAAAATTTGAAACCAATAATAGCTTTAAAAAGTGTAAATCAGATACAAAATTGAATTCAACTAGGATTACTGGACCATAGTTAAAACACTTCCCTATATTTGTTTTCTTCTTATGAAGCATTTTAGCATTAAATGGTGCAAGAATATTCAACAAGCAAGTAGTGTATAAAAAAAGTGATTAAATTTCCAAATAGCAGGCAATATATTCTTAGTAGTTGTAAATTGATAATAATGAGCTATTTTGTATATTACTAACTAATTAAATGTACATCAGTTTTTAAATTCCTAATCCAAATACATGTAGAACAAATAATTCTCACAAGTTGTTTTCTTATTTAAAAGGTGCTACATATTCCAAACTTTTTCTTAACTGTAAATTTTCTTCTTTGAACTTCTTTATGAGTTTTCCTTTTGTCATCTTACAATATTTTTGAAAATCAATATTTTTTCTACAGTAATTCAATTAATTAGATTATACTTTATAATAATCTAATTATTTCCAGGTTATTAAAGGGCAATAGTAGTTTCAGGGTGTTTTACAATAATAATAATAATAATAATAATAATAATAATAATAATAATAATAA
>WNWU01000021.1:2244554-2262048 GCA_012654045.1 Ptyas mucosa
ATAATAATAATAATAATAATAATAATAATAATAATAATAATAATAATTTTATTTCTATACCGCCCTTCTCCCGAAGGACTCAGGGCGGTGTACAGCCTATTAAAAACACAAGACAAACATCAATTAAAATTATTAAAATTATTAAATAATTCGGCTCAATTTAAGACCCCAAAAATTAAAACACCTGATTTAAAATTATTACATTGATAACCCAGCCTGGCAGAACAACAGGGTCTTAAGGGCACAGCGAAATACCCGGAGGTCGGAGATCTTACGCATTTCCGGGGGCAGTTCATTCCATAGGGCTGGGGCTCCCACAGAGAAGGCCCTCCCCCTGGGTGTTGCCAGCCGGCATAGCTTGGCCGATGGCACCCTGAGGAGACCCTCTCTGTGTGAGCGAACTGGCCAGTGGGAGGCTATTGGTGGCAGAAGTCGGTCTCGAAGGTACCCGTGTCCTATGCCATGGAGCGCTTTAAAGGTGGTGACCAACACCTTGAATCGCACTCGGAAGACCACTGGGAGCCAGTGCAGCTCGCGCAGGAGGGTTGTCACGTGGGCACATCGGGTTGCGCCCATAACCACCCGTGCGGCCGCATTCTGGACCAGTTGGAGCCTCCGAGTGCTCTTCAAGGGGAGCCCATGTAGAGAGCATTACAGTAGTCCAACCGGGAGGTGACAAGGGCATGAGTGACTATGCGCAAGGCATCCCGATCCAGAAAGGGCTGCAACTGGCGAATCAGGCGGACCTGATAGAAGGCCCCCCTGGCCACGGCCGTCATATGCTCTTCTAAAGACAGCCGTGCGTCCAGGAGGACACCCAGATTGCGAGCCCTCTCTGTGAGGGGCAAAGATTCACCCCCAATAGTCAGCAATGGCACCAGCTGACTATATCGGGACGCCGGGAGCCACAGCCACTCAGTCTTCGAAGGGTTGAGTCTGAGCCTGTTTCTCCATGGAACGGCCCAAGCTCCATCAGGAACCTTTCGGGGTCCATCAGGCGCCTGGGACGGAACCATCTGGTCGGTTCCGTCTCCCTGCGGCGGGGGAAAGCAGTAGGAAAGTCCAGGTGAAGGAGCGAATGATCTGTCCATGACAAGGGTTTAATATCTAGGTCCCCTCTACCAAGATCATTCAACCACTGACCAGAGACAAAAATCAAGTCCAGAGTGTGTCCCCCCATGTGAGTGGGGCCTTGAACTAACTGGGTCAGGTCCATAGCCATCATGGAAGCCATGAACTCCCGAACCACCTCTGATGCCTCACCCGCAGATGGGAGGTTGAAATCCCCCATGACAATAAGTCTGGGGGTATCAACCGCCACCCCGGCAATGACGTCGAGTAGTTCGGGCAGGGTTGCTGCCACGTGGCAGGGAGCCAGGTATGTAGTTAGCAAACCCATCTGCACACCATGGCCCCACTTCACATAAAGGGACTCACATCCAGCTATCTGAGGAACAGTGGTCTCCCTCAGACAAAGATTTTCCCGAATAATCACCGCCACTCCCCCACCCCTCTCCTGGGCCCTTGGCTGATGAAATGCAAGGAAACCTGGTGGGCACATTTCAATGAGGGGGACCCCCCCTCTTGGCCCAACCAGGTCTCCGTAATACCAGCCAGGTCCGCACCCCCCTCTAAAATAAGGTCAGGGGGGCTTTATTAACAACCGACCTGGCATTACACAACATCAGCCGCGGACCCTGGGCCTGAGACTCTGTGCAACCCAGGACATGAGTTGCGCATTGGGGGCCGGAGTGCACAATTGCTCGTAAACAGCGTGTGCGCACCCCCGATACATGATATGGCCCCCTGCGCCTGTCACATCTGCCCCTCCCACTCATTAATATATCATTAATTAATAAATCCTCACTTGGCAAACAGTTAACATATCCTCCATGATAAAATCCACACAGTAGTAAAGTCCAGCAATTAGATCCTCTCAGAAATTGTATTTTGTTGTATTTAATATATCTGGCCACCCATCATAAGTGTTTGACTTTGGACAGCTACCAATAATTAAAGATTAAAAAACAATAGTACAAAATTATAAATAACATAACGGGGATTGTATTAACATCCATAGTAATAGTTTTACTTGGTGCCATATATATTTCTTTTTTATGCTTTAGTTGTTTTAAACGTTTTAATTGTTTTTATGAAATAATAAAATAAAAAATAAAATAAAATAAAATAAAATAAAATAAAATAAGATAAAATAAAATAAAATAAAATAAAATAAAATAAAATAAAATAAAATGCAGCCAAAGGAAACAACCACTACTAATAATCATTCAGAATAGCTGTGATAATTTATTTATCTTCTTTGAATACAAGTTTAGAGAGTCTTCCTTATTTGCAGATTGTTTGCATGCTGTTTTGTCCTATTTGGAAACAAATCCAACTGTATCTGATGGATCTTCTTGTCAGAAAACTGCATAGGATTGCGATTTGGTCCAATAAGGAGAGCAGTAATAATTTAAAAAAACCAATGAAGTAGGAAAGATAAAGACAGCCTTCAGACGAACCTGATTTGGAGTGGATTATCTGCAATACCACTGAAGAAATAAATTTGACCAAGGGCCTCTGAATATTCCCAAAGCAAAGAGCTCACTTAACCACTATATGGGAGCTTTGGTGTTACTCTGGATATCTTTGTCTTTCTATATGTACTTGGCGTCTTACTCTAGCACCTAGATGCTACCTAGTTTGGTAATGAAAAGTCTACAAGAAGCCAATCAAGCTCAATCAAGCCCAATCATACTGCTCAGAAAGCACCAAGGACCCCACAGTTCAACTCTGAGCTACAAATATTCTCTTCTATCAGTAACTACTATGTGTCACAGGTCCTTCTGCCTAGTCCTTCTACTATTGAATGTACCGTTCAAGAAATATCTTTGTGGCCCTCTCTCTAAGTCTTTTAGAAAAAAGGAAAAAGACTCATCTATTTTGTCAGGTTTTTTTAATTGTTACTGGAAATAATTTTGATTTTAATAATATTTGTTTTAATAATTTTCATTTATCTGCTTTAATTTTTATTGCTTGCTAATTTTGATAGTTGTGATCTACCTGAAATGTGGATTTTAAAATCAACACAACCAGGCAGTTTTCTTACCAGGGGTACCTAACTGGTTTGCCGTTGTCTTCTTGCAAGATGTTTTTGACTTCCCCGTCTAGCCTACACCCTTAGTAATTCCTAGTATCTCCCATCTAAGTCCTAGGCAGACCTCATCATATTAGATCTGACATGAACAGGATTGACAGCCAACTACACATTTAGTAACACTCTTCAGCATCAGAAACACCCAGACAGGGAAACAGCTCAAGCTGAAAACTGGGCATTTTAAAAACTCCCTAACACCTCATATGAAGCTTAAAACATATAAAGAAAAAGCTTGACAACCTGGAAGCAAATTGGACCCATACTGTGTTTTTACTCAGCATGAGAAAAAAAATGTGCGTACAACCTACCAAGCTCTACATTTTCTCAGATGTTTTATGGACAATCGGGGAAGTAGCTAATGAGAACTTTTAATATGCCGATCCTTGTAGAGAGGTGTTTAACTTCTGCTTCTCCCAACCTATCCTTCCTTATTATGCCTCTGGAATAACTATAGTCCTCACTAATTGTACAAAAGGTGAATAAACACTAATGCATCATGTTCTTAGCTGCAGCATTTCAATGTTCATCAATATCCTAGTTAAGATAGAATTGTGTGTACACAGCCTAATTAAACCTGAAGAAAATTAAAGCGCTTTAAAATCCCCAGTGAACAATTTCCAGAGCTAACACCTGAATTTATAAAATCACTGTCAGGCTTAAATTGCAAAGTTGGTGTTAACATACTTTCTACACAGTTTGATATTTGGCTTTTCAGATTCATGGCTCTGTTTGAAGAGAAATGTTATGATTAATTGGTAGTCAATAATTTTGTCTTGGCCAATGTCACATGCTGTTATTTTGATGCCTCTTCAGGAGATAACATCCCTTGTAAATGACAGGTATTAAGTGGGGAATGTATGTGTTTGCAGGCATATATATAAATACTACAATATTGACATTATTTTTATATCAATAAGTTATCATTGCACTCAGCATTATAGTGTACCATGAGCCATAGTGGCGCAGTGGTTAGAATGCAGTACTGCAGGCTCCTTCTGCTGACTGCAGGCTGACTACAATTTGGCAGATCGAATCTCACCAGGCTCAAGGTTGACTCAGCCTTCCATCCTTCTGAGGTGGGTAAAATGAGGACCCAGGTTGTTGGGGATAATATGCTGACTCTGTAAACCGCTTAGAGAGGGCTGGAAAACACCGTGAAGCGGTATATAAGTCTAAGTACTATTGCTATTGCTATAGTCAGCTCTACCAAATACAGTGAAAATAGTTTTTTTAGATCTGTGCCACACAATATAAAAGCAAGAGTAAATGTACCATTTAATTGATTATTTGAGGAGCCATCTCACCCTGATGGGACTGCATCTCCGCCCCAGCAGAGAAGAGTATACTGCATATCCCATCGGTCGAGAAATTTTGATTGGTGGGATCCTGGAGAGAAGCCTTCTCTGCTGTGGCTCCTGTCCTTTGGAGTATCTCTGGCTCTGCCAGATGGCTTGGGACCCCAGTGGGAGAGCTTCAAACTAGAGCTGGTTGATTAAGCAAGAGTTAACCCCTTGTTTCTCTCTCCTCCTCCCTGTGAAACCGGCTACCTCCTTCTCTTTCTCCTCCTCCTCCATCTTGCATCAATCATTTTATTCTCTTTGTATTGTGATTTTATGGGTATCTTTATATTTATGTGATTTTAATGTTTTTAATGTTGTAAGCCACCCAGAGTCTCTTTGGAATGAGATGGGTGGCAAATAAATGAGCTCAGTTCCTTAGAAGTAAGTTCCATCATACTAAGTACTATAAATCAGTGGTGGGTTGCCCGTGGTTCAGACCGATTCAGAAGAACCAGTAGTAAAACTGGCAGGAGGCTCCGCCCACTGACCCAGACATTGTCATAGGTAAACTGCGCATGCGCAGAAGAGCACATGCGCATGTGAGCTAAGTGAGAGACCGTGCGCAGGCGCGATGTAAACCGGTAGTAAAGGTATATAGAACCCACCCCTGCAATTAATTAATAACACCCCCTTCAGGGTGGGGGGGAGGTAGAAGGCAGTTTTTTTTTCTTTTGGTATTTTTTCAGGCCTTCCTATCCATCTATTAAAGCATTTTGGAAAAACAAAAACATACACACACTCCAATATCTTTTTCTTGCACAATGTCTACAATCAGAGACGAAGCTTCTTTAATTCCCCCAAATTCTCCTAATTTGTAATGGGAAGACTTTTGCCTTTGCACAGTTCTGGTGCACAGAGCACAAGCAGAGAGAATAATTCTCCAATTCAAGAAGGAGACGCCTCATTTCTGCTCCATGGCTTCTGCCTTTTTCATGAAAAGAAGGAAAGGCAAAGCACATGGTTTGTTTATGGGATCTTTTTTTCTTATTTTTATTTCTGACTTCTTCTCTCAGGGCAAAGACAAGCTTTTGATTAGGCCCCAAAGGATATACAATCAATTCTTGTCATTCGTGGTAGTTACATTCCAGAAAGTTACTATGAACGTTGAATTTATGAATACTGAAACGTCAGCTGGGAATATGCGTATTGGGTTACTCAAACTTTTTGCCACTCTCCGTGTGAACAAATGACTGCAAAAGCGCTGCAAGTATCAATTCTGCAGTTACAAATTCAGAATCCCCAAATGACAAAATTGACTGTAACTTTGTTTTGTGATCACATTGATGGTGTTTCCATCTTGGCTTGTATTATTTTCCAATCAGTCAAGCCAAACAGAAGAATACTAGCATTTTTGGAGGTCTGCATGATGTAGAATCATTGGCTGACAAGGTTTGAAACCACTTTAAAGCAAAGGGGCCAAATTATACTTTCAAATTCCAATAAAGCGTGACAATTCTAAGGTACGTGAGCTTAGGTGTGCAGGATGGTTTTAAAATGAAAACTGCATATATTTTCACTTTTTATTCCAGAATGCTTTTGAGGTCCTAAAAATGTGCATTTCTGAAGTGAGCACAGCCTACTTCCATTGCATTGTAAATATAAAAGAAGAAAAAACATAGCACCATGTATTTCGACATTTAACAGAAGCCAATTGCAGACATTAAGTGCATGTCTTCAGATGGGAGACTGGAGATAAACCCTTCTATTACTGTGCCACTTGGATTCAGATCAGTAGCTATAGAGAATGAATGAATGAATGAATGAATGAATGAATGAATGAATGAATGATCTTCCTTTCTGTCTTCTGCCCCTATAGCTCCCAATAGCTACTGTGATAAGTAACAAACAAGGGGTACAACTGGGGTATATGTCAGCCCCTTCTCTCTCCCTCACCCTAGATGGTCTTTAATTAAAATTAAAACACTGTAAAATATAAAAGTCCAGTTAATTAGGACAAAGGCAGGCTAGAAACACGGTAAGATAAATATGTCTGGTAGAAGGCAATTAATTGCATTTCATTGTATTTGAGGTAGGATCACCGTATGTATGTGTTTGTTTGTTTGTTTGTTTGTTTGTTTATAACATCCTTGGCCTGTTTGTTTAAGATGGTATTGTTTAGTTAACTTGCTGTGGGGTTTGTTTGTTTTTTACTTGAATTTCTGCCATTCTTCTTCTTCTTGTGTCATATCCATCATCGGACGTTGGCGATCATGTTGGCAATCCTATTTTTGTCAACAGCCATATGAAAAAGTGCTGCTGAGTTTTGTCCAAACCAGTCCCTTAGGTTTTGAAGCCATGATGTTCTTCTTCTGCCTGGACCTTGTTTGCCTTCAATCTTTCCCTGGAGGATTAAGTGAAATATGCTGTATTTTTCTGGGTGTCGCATCACATGTCCAAAATATTCTAAATTTGCTTTTTAATGGCTTTGATGATTTCCCTTTGCTTTCCCAGGCGGCTTGTCACCTCCTCATTTGTGATTTTGTTAACTCATCTTATACATAACAGTCATCTGTAAATCCACATTTCAAATGCTTCTAGTTTCTTCAAGTGGCTTTCTGTCAGAGACCAATTCTCTATTCCGTAGAGCGGGATAGAAAAGATGTAACATCTGACAAGCCTGATTTTCAGTCTTAAGCTTATGTCGTGACTGCAGAAGACCTTTTTCATTTTGAAGAGTGCTGTTCGAGCTTTCTCTATCCTTGTCTTTACTTCACTGATCATGTCCCAGCTTTCATATAAATTAAAACCGAGGTACGTGATCCTTTCAACTTTTTCTAATGGTATTCCTTCTGAATTTATCAGTGGTAAATTAATGGGTTGTTTGCTGATGACCATGATCTTGGTTTTTGAGGTGTTAAGTTTCAAGCCATATTTTTCAGATATTTCTGAGACTCTGTTGATGAGGAACTGAAGTCTTCATGCTTACTTGCAAGCAGAACTGTATCATCAGCATATCTTAAATTGTTGAACTGAACACCATTTACTTTGAGGCCAGCATCAATGTTTTCCAGTCCTTCGTTGAAAATTGACTCAGAGTAGATATTAAATAACAGCGGAGACAGAATACAGCCCTGTCTGACCCCTCTTCGTATTTCTGCATCATCTGAGTATTTTTGGCTAGTCTCACATTTGCTACCTGATGCCAATATAGATTCTTTATGATTCGAATGTCTTTGTCATCTAGTCCCACTTGTTTCAGGATTTGTAATAGTTTGCTGTGTCTTATTTTATCAAATGCTTTTTCAAAATCGATGAAGCACATGTAAACACTGTAACTGACATCTCTACAGAGCTGTATAAGAACTTGAATGCTGAATAGGACATCTCGTGTACCAAGATGGTTTCTGAAACCAAATTGTGTGTTACTTAGACACTCCTCAATTTTGTTGTATATTCTTATGTGAATTATTCTCAGGAATATTTTCAGGGCATGACTCATTAAGCTTATTGTTCTGTATTCGGTACACTTCTTTGCATTTATTTTTTGGGGGATTGTCATAAAGGTTGACTTTAGCCAATCATTTGGTATCTTTCCTGTTTCATATATTTGATTGAAGAGCTGCAGTAAAAATTTCTTCCCATTGTTTTCCAATAATTTTAAAATATCTACTGGGATATCATCAGGTCCTGTGGCTTTTCTTATTTTTGCTATTTTTATTGTGTGTTCAACCTCCTCCATAGTGAAGTTTGGTCCAGTTGTTATACTTCCCATATCAATATCATCCCTAATGTCCTCAAAAAGTTCTTCAATATATTCCTTCCATCTTTTTAGTTTTTCATCCTCATCCAAGATGATTTTCCATTCCTTGTCAACTAAGTTGTTGGTTTTCTTTTTGTAGACACCTGCTGCTTCTTTCCCTTTTTTGTGTAAGTTGAAATTATCACGAGTACGCTGTGTCTCTTCTATTTCTTTGCATCTCTTTGCAAACCACTTTTCTTTTGCCAGTCGAATTTTTCTTCTACTTGTTTTCTGCAATTCATTGTATTTTTCTTTGTTTTTATTTTTATAAGAGTGTCTTTCATCCATGAGATGAAGAATTTCATCCATCATCCACTGTTGTTTCTTGTGGTACCTCTCTCTTTGTTTTGAGTGTGTTACCTCTACTATTGCATTTTTAAATTTATTCCAATTCACTTCTACATCTTCATTATTTAGGTTGTTGGTTTCTCTTAAATGAATTTCTGCCGTTAGGGTTTTTAATTTGACTGCCTAATGTTCACAGTTACAGTCTGGTGCTAATGCGTCTGGTAAATAAGACATAGCTTTTATAAGGCTGCTGATTTTAGTGCAGTCCAACATCGCTTCAATTTGTTTTCATGACTTTATCGTAACCTGTTCAGATAAGATATTTGAAAAGTACGAGATAAAGATCAATTACTATTACTAACGCTGCTATTACTAGTGCTTGAATGACCAGAGGCTGAATAGTGTATGAAGGCTGAAATATGGAAAAGGTTAATTCAGAAACCTGCCTTGTTGTGAGACTATGATTTCATAAATTTCCCTGAGTATGCTAAGTAACAGCATACATAGCTCATAAGTGATGCTTGAGCAGGGTCTGCAGGATTGTCTGGATGCTACACATCCTCTTCATGACCTATTTTCCTTGTTACCTTCTGAGAGGAGGCTTCGTGGTAGCCGATGCAGAACATCCAGATTCAGCCACAAATAATTTGTTCCATATACTGTATAGTATCAACCTATAAAAAAAGCAGACATACTGCGAACTCTGGAATTTAAGATTTTAAATTTTTAAAAGAATTAAAATTTTATTTTATTAAGCTTTCGTCAGTCATCTGCTGACATTGAGTATTAAACTACCATTACAGAGATCTCTGCCTTTATATGCCATTAATCAATTTAGCCCTTGCGGGTGTAATAGGCCATCCAGCCATCTCCCACTTGTAATCAGCTGTGTTGTTTTTGCTATTGTCATGATGGAGGCTTGATTCCTACTGTTTCCTCCCTCCTAGCTTGTCTATCAGTGGGGGGTGATGTTAGCCAGTCAACTATTGCAATTTGCTGCCTTGTCTGTGACCTCGTGGTCAACCAGGTTTGTTTCTCATTAATCCTATCTGTTGAGTTTGACACAGCCCTGCCGCATTGTGTTTGGTCAGGATTAAATGTGCCTTCACAGGCTGAGTCTGCATGCCCAGAGGTGGGGGGCGGGTGCCTTTGGTCTCTGCTCACTGATGGAAAGCCATCTCTGCTCCTCCTGCAGGGTCTTTCCTGGTGTCTCAAAGCCTAGTAGGCCGGTGGCAGTTTGATATGCCTGTTGATGGAATTGTTATTGGAGAACCAGACTTCTTTTAGTAGGCATCCTCCTTTAGTCTTATTATGGGCAATAACCTCAGTTTCTTGAAAATCAAATGTATGGTTGTGCTCCTTCATATGCGTCCAGATCTAGGAGCGCAAGGGCTAAATTGATTAATGTCATATAAAGGCAGAGACCTCTGTAATGCTAGTTTAATACTCTGATGATGTCAGCAGATGGCTGACAAAAGCTTAGTAAAATAAAATTTTAATTCTTTTAAAATTTTAAAATCTTAAGTTCCGGAGTTCGCAATATGTCTGCTTCTTTTTTTATTAATTTAATGTGTGCCAATGTGCTCACAGTAAAAACTAACAATAAAGGTTATCTTAATCTCTTCTCCAATAAAGCTACTTGCATTGTTAGCCAATAATGAAATTCATGGTAGAAAAAATAATCTTGAGTTTCGGTAGGATAAATTATCCTGAATGTACACAGCATCTACAGGTAGTTTTTGACTTACAACAGTTTGTTCAGTGACTTTTCAAAAGTTCACAATGGCACTGAAAAAAAGTCATTTATGACTATTTTTCACACTTACGATTATCAAAACATCCCCATTGGCACATGATAAAAATTCGGATTTTTGGCAACTAATTTATATTTATGATGGTTTCCTGGGGTCATGTGATCCCTTTTGCACTCTTCTGACAAGCAAAGGTAATGGGGAAGCCAGGTTCATTTAACAACCATGTTATTAACTGAACTTTGCAGTGACTCACTTAACATCTGTGAAATTATAGCTCATTTGTGGTGGTAAGTCTAGGACTGCCTGTAGGATACTTCATAGTTAGTAGGATTCAGTATTAAAAAGTTTTAGAACATAGATAGGAAAAGTAACTGCTAACAATATAGTGAAGGAGAAAAAAGGAAGAGAAAATGAAGAGCAATTTTGATGGAAATTAATTGTTGCTTCAGAAGTCAATGGAGAAAGATGAACAATGAGCCTTCAGCAGTTGACTGAAATTAAAATAGAAAAGGAATAACATGATTGTTGATCAAACTGGAAGGAAAGAATACTGAAGAACTGATTAGAAAGGGTAATGACATGTTGGTGAGTGGAATTGAATGGAATGCTATAAATATTAGCATTCAAGAACGTTAGCTATCCAAGAAGAAAATAGTGATGAACAGGAGGTAATAAATGTTGTAAGAATGTTGAAAACTTAAATATCATAAGGCTGCAGGTGGAGATAGCATAACTGAAGAAATGCTAAAATAAAGGTGTAGATATGGTTTGTTCATAATTTGTTTAACAAATGTGTGAAAATTGCATCTCTGTGTGCCAGTTTAAAAAAAAAAACTTTTACTATTTTTGTACATATAGAAAGGTAGCCAGAGTGACTAAAATAACTACAGACAGATTTGTTTATTAAATGTGCCTGAAAAGCTGTTTGACAGAATTATAAAGCACAGGGTTGGGTGGTAATTTTATTATTGTTATTTTGCAAAGCAGGGACTGTACGTATCAAAATTTGCTCCTCGGGAAGTCACTGAGGAATGTATGAATAAGAGAATGGAGGGTGTTGCATTGATTTAAAGAAAATGCATGATAAAAGGAATATGCTTGATTTATAGAATGTTTTGAACAAATATGAAGCTAAAGGCTGGTTACTGAATTCAGTAGCAGCAGTTTGTGATGGAATCAGTTTATACGAATAAATGAAATATTTCATAAATAGTTCCCTTGGTATTTAATATATTTTAGATAGATGATAGATAGATAGATAGATAGATAGATAGATAGATAGATAGATGACAGATAGGTAGGTAGATAGATAGATAACAGGTAGGTAGGTAGGTAGATGATAGATAGATAGATAACAGACAAATGACAGACAGATAATAGTAGATGGTAGATAGATAGATAGATAGATAGATAGATAGATAGATAGATAGATAGATATAGATAGATAGATAGATAGATAGATCGACCAACTGACAGATATTGATATTTTCTAACAGTGCGAAAAAAGCCCAATATTTTGCAGTGAATATGATGGAAGAAAAAGTGTGGATCTGAATATAAATGTACGGAGTAAGATAGTAATGGGAAAAACAAAATGAATGATTGCCTTTATTTCTTTATTCACTTAATCACTCGCACGTCTATGGAGGATTTAAAGATCAATCAAAAGTTCATAACAATAAAAAAATTACTGTACTGGGAGAAAAAACAGAATCAGATATCACAATTTAAGAAATACGGATGCAATTGCATCACCACAAAGAGTACTTAGCAAGGCCAAACACTTATCCAGAAGAGCCTGTGAAATCTTATAGGATGTGCAGAACAACTGGACAGGAGTAGTCCTACAAATACTCAGTTCTCATACTGGGAAGAGCCTTATAGATGACAACCAGCACCAGGTTTTTCATGTTCTGCATAAATGGCAAAGAACTATGGCAAGTAGATGATTTTTTTCTATCTTAGTAGAATTTTGACTAAATACGAGAAAATGCACCCAGCACTTTTAAGATAAATGGTGTTAGTGGTGGCATATGACTTCATGTCATCTATTTACGAAAAACATGTTTCTGTCTGCTTTGTCGTATGGAAGTAACAGATGGATATGTCTGGAACAACATCAAGGAGAATGCAGTGCAGTTGCAATGGATTACTTAAAAAATATTTTGTAAAACAAGATGGGGAAGGGTTTGTATAAGTGAACAATTGGTACATAAGTAATTCTTTGAGACTGTTTGATCATGTAAAAAGAATAAATGAGGGTCGAATTGCAAAATGGATTCATGAAGTAAGAGTGAATGAGTTTGAAGGAAGAAAAGACCAAGAATATTGTGGAGTACATTAGGTCCTCACGAATGAAAAAATTAAAGCGCAATGGGCTACATATAAAATGTATAGATATGGTATACACAGAGCACAGAAAGATATGAATGACTATAGGGAATTTTATGAGTATAAACTAGGTTTTTTATTCCTGTGTTTTCTTTTCTTAATGCCTTTAATTTCTTTATATTACTATTTCTTACTCTTTTTCTGTATTCTTCACAAAGTTCCTATACTGAAAGACAAGGAGTAAATAATTAAAAAAATCATTTTTAAAAAATATTTATTATCTATTTGGAACAGAATAGACTTGCTCATAACTAAAAAAGTGTGTTTCATTTATTATTCCTTTTTGCTTTTATTTCTTGGGCATTTATTATTCCTTTTCGCTTGGGCAGGGAAAATAAAGCAGGCATATTATAGTTCAGTGCATATTTTGTATTCCTTGATATTTGCAAACAGTGTAGATTACAGTTAATTAGTAAATACTAATTAACTGTAATCTGAACTGTTTACAAATATTTCAACTTTCCCATAGTTAATTGCCAATTCATTGCCATGTTTCTGACATCTTGTTCTATTTTTTTTTTATATAATAAAGAAGTTTAATAAAGGAAAAATACATAGGGAAAAATAAAGCAGTAGAAGAAGATACATATTTTCTTAACAGAATTAACTTTCGGGATTAACATGAACAGATATCTATATGGTGATATCTGTTCAAGTGCAATTGCCATTGATATGGTAATATCTTTAATATTAATATCAACCATGGATAATAGAAATGTACTCTGTACCTATACTGATTTCTCTATTTTTAAAGCAGCTGTATAATGGTGCTAATTTCTTGTTTTTATGCAACATATCCTGACCATATAGTGATAATGACCACTGATCAGTACAAAATATTCAAGTGTCAACTCTTATAAATCCTATAATAATATAAGAAATAAGTCTAATTAAAGTTGATACAAGGTAGCCAAATGAAAATATTTAAGCCTTATTGTTGTTAGTTGCGAAGTTGTGTCCGACCCATCGCAACCCCATGGACAATGTTCCTCCAGGTCTTCCTGTCCTCTACCATCCTCTGGAGTCCATTTAAGCTCACACCGACTGCTTCAGTGACTCCATCCAGCCACCTCATTCTCTGTCGTCCCCTTCTTCTTTTGCCCTCAATTTTTCCCAGCATTAGGCTCTTCTCCAGTGAGTCCTTCCTTCTTATTAGGTGGCCAAAGCATTTGAGTTTCATCTTCAGGATCTGGCTTTCTAAAGAGCAGTCAGGATTGATCTCCTCTAGGACTGACCGGCTTGATCGCCTTGCAGTCCAAGGGATTCGCAGGAGTCTTCTCCAGCACCAGAGTTCAAAGGCCTCAATTCTTTGGCGCTTAGCCTTCCTTATGGTCCATCTTTCACAACCATACATTGCAACTTGGAAAACCATAGCCTTGACTATATGCAGTTTTGTTGGCAGAGTGATGTCTCTGCTTTTTAGCATCCTGTTTAAGCCTAGGCTGCAATTAATATATTTAATTATTAGCACATACTTGCATTATTTATGGTTGCCTACTTTTCCTATCATCTCTCATACATTTTCCACATAACAAATCTTGTTCTTTCGTTATGTCTGAAATATCTGAAAATTAATACAAAACAAATTGTGCTGGATCAGATGATAGGGCTACAGAGCTCAATATGCTATTCCCTTGAGGTAAAACTGGATTTTTATGGGAGATAAAGATTTGAATATACAGTAATAGTCTTCTCTGTTGTTACTCCCAGGAACTAGTGTTCGAAGTAATTATGCCTTTCTAGCCATAATAGTTAGTAGATTTTGAAGATGCTTGCAAGTGTTCTCTTATTTTATGATGCAGAATCAGCCATTATGTTTTATGTATCGGAAGCAACAAGGAAACTTGTGAATAGAAAAAGAAAAGATATTACAGATTTACAGGTAATTAAACAGCTGCTGGAATTCTCATCTGTAGAGTTTGTGGCATAATATAGTATTGTAAAAAAAAAAAAATTCAGCGAAGAGAAAGAGAAACTTCACCCATATCATACTGACTCTGCCTGTAAAGGTATACTTAAAACATCTGGCATTTAAACATCTGTTAAGATCACTTAGCAGGTATAAATTACCCCTTAAGTATATTGCCTTACCAATCAGTTATTCTTTAATCAGATTTTGGTTAATGTTTATGCTCAGATTAACTCGCATTCCTGGTTTTGCAAGAGAATCCGAACCTCTTCAGGGATCCAGTTAAGTGCGATCAACATGTCACACCGTGTCACAGTATTTCAACATATTATATTGCTGTGCCACACTGTCCCAGTGCTCTGTTTGCTTCCCTGGCTGAGTGACAGCATTTCATCATGGATTTATACCTTATATTAGAAAAGTTTATGTAGTGCTGTTCGGTGTCATTTGGCCCGATCATTGTGATTTATTAGTTGACCTTGAGTGCCTGCAGTCAAGTTTGCCATTACAGCCTTTTGTATAAGATTTAGTAGCTGTGGGAATTTTGTTTCCTCTTGGCTTTATCTTCCTTTCCATATATAAATTGATTACTGCTCTTCCCGTCCTAGTTTATATGGTTCAGAGAATTGAATAGAAGTGTGAAAAAGTTTCAGAAGATCCTATTCTAGCTATTTTGGAAAATAGTAGGAATTTCACAAGATCTGTTGCTATCAAATATTAAGAAATAAATGCAGGGGTGGGCTTCAAAAATTTTAGCAAGGGGTTCTCTGCCCAGTTCCTGAGTGGGTGGGGCTATGGTGGGTTGGCCACCTGCACCACAGTGGGGGGGGAGTTTTTTCCCTCTCTGGGCTCCAGAGGCTTTCCTCGAGCCTCTGGGAGGGCGCAAATGGCCTCTCCAGACTCTGGAGGCCCTCTGGAGGTTGGAAATGAGCCTGTTTCCGGCCTTCCTGAATTTCCAGTAGGCCTGTTTTTTGCTCTCCCCAAGCCTCCGTGCGCGCATCCAAAATGGGCCATGTGGGGACTCCTGGGAGGGTGGGCGGGGTGGGGTGGGGCCAGCCAGGAGTGGGATTTGGAGGATCTCCAAACTGCACAGAATCTTAGCTAGAGGTTCTCCCAAATCTCTGCAAACCCCCAGCAGCCCACCCCTGAATAAATGGGTTGATTTTGAACAGTCAAGGTTGCTATAAGATCAGGATCATCTCCCTCCTCAATCTTACTTGTAGCCAAAATGGAAAACTAGTATCAAAAGGACATTTCTTTTGCTTCAGCACCACTTCTGCGCATACGCAGATGCGTCCAGATGGGTGGGTGGAACCTCCCGCTGCCGCCGCTACAGGTTCACCCAATCTGGGGCAAACCGGTAGCAACCCACCACTGGTTTGAGCTTTGTTTGTGTCTACACATACAGTTTATGGCCCAGCAACCAATGGACCAAAACTGTTCTTGTTTTAAGTTATGGACAAGTAGAATGAAAAATAATTCCTATTTTTTTAAATCTAAATTGAATAAATCACTAAGTTATTAAGTATATTTCAGATGAATAATAATTCTTACCCTAGGGTTCAGGCTCACATTCATTCTACGATCTTCTTGATTTCATGTTAGATTAATGGTGATTCATAAAAACTCTTTGTCGTCATAAATGCCCATTTCCAATTGAGTAGGATCATTGCTTTGCTAATCCAGTCAGCCACAGTTTCACCATGATTTGTAACTTCTGTGCCTGGAAATTTTGGTAGCTAATAAGTAGTCTGATTTATGACTTAAGGGCATATTGTAATAGCTGGAAACCAGGCATGTATTTATATTTAAAGGAAGAAGCTTTTGATGGCCATATCACATATGTGATGTATTTCTATGGTATATATTATACTGAATATTTTTCAGAATATTTTATCATATGTTGATTTGCACAACACTTAACAATCAGACAAGTTTTGCTAGTGCTCCCTTCTATGATAGGCATAGGTGTTTGTAGGTTAATTTCTCCGTCTAAACTTCTTCTGGGACTCAGTTGATTGTTTTCTGTATTCTTCCAGGCTTTTTCTTTCCCTTTTATCTTATACCACTTTGCCCATTAAATACTCATATAGCAAATTGCAGGCAAATGCAGTAGCCTCAAGATGGGATGTCTATTGCTTCTGAACAGACGAATTATATGCTAAAGAGTCGGAGATTCATGAATGTTCATTGCCCACTTCCCTGTAACTCTGGAATTCCCAAATCATTTGCACTGAAATGGATAGATTGAGAGAAATTTGAATCTTTGTGGATGTGTATTTGTGTGTGAGAGAGAGAGAAGAGAAGAGAAAAGAAAAGAAGAGAAGAGGACAAGGAGGAAGAAGAAGAGGAATCTTTGTGGATATGTGTTTTTTTGGGGGGGTTGTGTGTGAGAGAGAGAGAGGGAGGGAAAGAGAGAGAGGAGGAGGAGGAGGAGGAAGAAAGAGAAGGAGAAGGAGAATTCTTTAGTTTTTTCATTTGTTCCAAATCAAATAAAACAAGGGGTCCTTAAGCATTGCCAATATATGAATTTCTGAGTATGGGTATTTCTCTTTCTTGTTTATTTTGTATATACTTTGAATATGACATTTAACAATTTAATAAAGTGTATCCTTATTGTGAAAAAGTAGTCAGTTTCTAACCTTTAGCTGAAAGGCTTAATATGACCAACATTTTGTTTGGAACTCTTGAGTTGTATTACAGAATCAAGGCTTTTTATTTGCCATCATTTCAAAATATTTAATATTTTAACACATTATGATGGTTGAAATGTCAGCCAGTGTCAAGTATTCACACACAGATGGCTGCAAAAAGGGACATTCAATCAAAGGTATCTATATACCTGTATCATCTATATTTATATCTAGAATAGAATAGAGGAGTAGAGTAGAGTAGAGTAGAGTAGAGTAGAGTAGA
>WNWU01000021.1:2262058-2289752 GCA_012654045.1 Ptyas mucosa
AGTAAAGTAGAATAGGAGTAGAGTAGAGTAGAGTAGAGTAGAGTAGAATAGAATAGAATAGAATAGAATAGAATAGAATAGAATAGAATAGAATAGAATAGAATAGAATAGAATAGATCTTAAAAATCTTTAAAAATTTAATCTTAAAAAAATGGGTCTGATTTCTTAGTTAGGACCATTATTATTCGTCCCCTCATTTTTTTCTACCCATTGCCACTCAGATTCAGTCTCTGGCAATTCTGTGCTTAAAATGAAATTGGTTATTAGGCTGCAGGGGTCTGTTAGAACCAATGGATTGATCAGAAATAAAGCCCTTGAAACTGAATGCTCAGAAAGTTCATTGCAGTCCACGCTAAAGAGCATTTGTGCTTCTTTGTCAGTTAAAACAAGAAACCAACTTTTTCACCCCTTCCTGAAAAGAGTTTGAGACAGACCCATTTTCTCCCAATTGCAGAGCTGCAAAGTAATATATACTACAACATTTTCTAACAAGTGGTACATATTTTTTTAAAAAAAGCAATATATCTGCTGAGCTTTCTAAAGGGAGCTTTAAGAGTATCTTGTTTCAGTGAGATCTAGCTCTACGTATAGTATTGTGTGCAGTTCTTTTATGCTATACAACAGCTGTGAGGGTAAATGTTAGATTTGACTGGATCGTGTTCAGGCTCTCTCTCTGGAGGCTTTTTTTCAAACAAACAATAAAGGGAACTTTAATCCCTTGATTCATGATATTTGATTCATCAGCAGCAGCTTACAACTTTGATAACAGATGTCTAGCATTAGAAGTGAAATATGAACCATCACAGTGGCTTTCAATGCTTGGAGGCTACATTTTTCTTATTTATTGCATCTCTGTAGCTGGGTCAGAATTCAAATGGTGGACGGGAAGCTTGTATTTATGGACCATGGGGCCAACTATGCATTTGGGTTTAAATGAAGAGAAAAGCCTTTGGTTTGATGGGGAAGTCGCTTGGACAGCACTCACACATACTGTATGTGTCAAAACTGTGGCTGATTTAGAAAAGGTATTTCAGCATTCAAAAATAAAATGCAAATATATATCCATCTGATCTATCCCTTTCACTGGTGGAGTGAAATTGCTTAGGAATCTAATCCACCAGGCAAGAATGCCTAAGGAGAGATTTTGACGGTTAGTTGTTCATCTTTTCATGTGACCAAGTTTTATTATGGATTGCCTTGACAAATAATCAACTGCTATTGGTATACATGGCATTAAAAACAGGGTTTAAGGAACAAATGATGGATTGATTCACCAATATCTAGTGAACCTAACTGAAAGGAAATTCATTTGGGAAACTGGAGTTCCTAAACACAAGGATAACCTGACTAGCATTATAGAATCTATTTGTGGAAAGTGAGTTGTATGGATATTTGGCAGATGCTTGGAAGTAGAGGAGGAAACTGATTTGGGATGAATAATGGAGCCAACCATCCAATATGGTCCTATAACAAGTAATAGGGATTTGAAAGGAGAAGGTAACTATCATCAATTATCATGCCTGTAAAAAAACTAATCTAGGAATGGACCATGTGTGATATTTCCAACTCCAATTTCCATCAAAGAGATTGATGGCTAATTGTATGATAATGAGGTTCTAAAAGTAATCAATAATTTTCTCTGTTTCATATTCACATACCGAACAGTAGTTTTGTGGGCAGTAGATGACTTAAAGGTCAGTGCAAATACCTTATACAATGTAGGTAGGCAATTTTATTAGACTTCTTTTTTTTCAAAAAAAAAAAACCAACCAAAAAAGCTCCCATCTTAACTTAACTTAATAATGTAAGTGTGGTTAATTAGATTTTTATACTCTGTACTTAGATCACATTTTATGCCGTTCTTATCATTTGTACACCTGCAACCCAGAGATATAAATGACACTTGAACATTTTTAAAATGTTACCCTGTCAGCAAGGGCTCTTCTATTCATTTTGATGGATGATGTAGATTAATATTCACAGCAATGAAGGGGAAAAACAAGTTCATAAGAATTTATCAATTTGATACTTCCCAACTCTATTTAGAATTAGAACATATCTCTTGAAGTTTGTACTGTATTCTCATAATTTTGCAATGCAGTTTTCTAGAAACAAAAAATGCATAGAATATGGAAATGTGCAGAAAAAAGTGGATTAATGAAAAAGTACACAAAATAATACTTTACTTGCATATATTACTCAAGTGTATACATTTCTCAAAACTACCTATCTCAGTCTGAATATCACGAAAGCTGTACATGGAATCCAGATGAATGTTTGTGTATGCTTTAAGAAAAATAGTTTCAATAATATGATGATAATAATAATAATAAAATATAAAGTTGACCTATTAACTCAGATTGACAGATGCATCTATGCCTATCATATAATGATGTAGATCAAACATTGCTTTCTCTAGGCAAATTAATAAGATAGCTTTTAGGTTCCAAAGCTCTTCATACTTGGACGTACAGACTAATTTCAGTCACTAACATGGGATGTTTCCCCCGTAAATTCTATATCTCTTTTCATATCCCCCTAAACTCTTTTCAGAATGGTGTACCATAACCATACTCTTATCTCTATCCTGACTTAAGTGTAATTATATGGATACAGGACTTGTACCCTTATAGGGCTGGGATCCTATGAAAACCTGTACGCAATCTAGGTTCAATGAATACAACTCTATTGTTGTACATCCATGAAATACTCTAAAAAGCTTCAATTAATCATCTTTAACAAATGCAAGAGCATAAAATTGGTTTTGTTCCTCATGGCAACACAACCAAAGGGCTAGAAGTAAACAAATGAAGTATGTCCCAAATTAAGAAAAACTACAGACAGCAATATGTTGATTTATATTGCTCGTTGCATATTTGTTCCTAACATGAGAAGCTGATTTCCTATTTAGCATTAGCAAAAAGTCATTCAGGAATTAATGGGCGGTGTATTAAACCATGATAAGGGCCATATTTCTTTTGAAGATGAGAAGCTTATGAAATCATAAATTAAAATAAATAATTAAACAATGGAGGCCCTGTACTTTCAAAACACAATATGGAAGCTATTAAATCACACGAAGCCTCTATGAACAGGTTCCATGTTAATCTCCCCTTGCCAAAAATGCATGTAACTTCACAGCAAATGTCTATATCTTTTTCACATACAAGATCTTTTAGATATTCATCATGGTCAGCTTATTTTTGCTTTATTCACATGTAAATGTGGGAATGAGTAAAGGTACATGTCAATGTATTATATACAAGTCAGTAGAGAAATTAAATTATCAATTTGTAAGCAGTAAAATATAATACAAATGATTTAACTTCCTTGTTAATTTTTATGAAAAATAACAGGTTTGCTTAATTCTCTTATCTTGAAAACAAATTTTGTTACATAGAGAATTTGTACAAAATTGTATTCCCTGGGACTAGGAGTCAGGAATGTTTCCCTGAAATATATGATACTTCATTATGAATTCGTTCAATTTAATAAGAATAAAACAAACAGCATAATATGTATAACATATACCGTATTAATAGAAAACAATATGGCAGCAGTTCTTAGTTAGTTCTACATCCCTTAGTTCCAGGGATGTAGAAACCACAGCTCACAATTTATCTTTCCCTAATCTTTTGAATTTGATAATCCCTTCTCAATCTCCACACGAAAACTGGAACCTACTCTGCAAATCCTCATTAGATAATAAAATTTGAAAGAGCAGTAACATTGTTCTTGGATAAACTCAATAACATATTTTTCCAAAATGCCATTGTTTTTTAAATATAGATGTCAATGTAATGGGATGTGCACCCAGAGGAATAGTGGGAGACAATCAGTAGCCACATCCTAGAACCTCTTACAATAGATCTAGTAGGTTAGAATAGAATAGAATAGAATTCTTTATTGGCCAAGTGTGATTGGACACACAAGGCATTTGTCTTTGATGAGTATGCTCTTAGTGTACCTAAAAAGAAAAGATGCACTCGTCAAGAATCACAAGGCACAACACCCAGTGACAGTCATACGGTACAATAAGCAATCAAATCATAGAATAAAATAGAATAGAATTCTTTATTGGCCAAGTGTGATTGAACACATAAGGAATTTGTCTTGGTGCATACGCTCTCAGTGTACATAAAAGAAAAGATACATTCGTCAAGAATCTTAAGGTACAACACTTAATGATAGTCATAGGGAAACAGTCAATATAAATCTTAAGGATACCAGCAACAAGGTTACAGTCATACATATAAGTGGAAGGAGATGGGTGATAGGAATGATGAGAAGATTAATAGTAATGTAGACTTAGTAAATAGTTTGACAGTGTTGAGGGAATTATTTGTTTAGCAGAATGATGGCGTTAGGGGAAAAAATGTTCTTGTATCTAGTTGTCTTGGTGTGCTGTGCTCTATCGTTTTGAGGGTAGGAGTTGAAACAATTTATGTCTAGGATGCAAGGGGTCTGTAAATATTTTCACAGCCCTCTTTTTGACTCATGCTGTATACAGGTCCTCAATGGAAGGCAGGGTGGTAGCAATTGTTTTTTTTGTTTGTTTGTTTTTTTTTGTTTTTTTGCTACATTATGGCATTAGTTTGGCAAGATTCTTTCCATTCTGATGCCCATGTACTAGATTGTAGTAGACTGTATTTAGTAGACTGTATCTTTCCTACTATCTTCTCCTATTGGTATCTAATGATTTCTCACTTTGTTGCTTGTATATACATTGAGAGTGTATGCACCAAAGATAAATTCTTTGTGTATCCAATCACACTTGGCCAATAAAGAATTCTATTAGGGGTAAACAAACAATGAACTGAACTCAGTTGGATTTTCACTGAGATTTTCAATCTTTGGGATTGGGCCTGACATCCAGTCATTCATACAATGCATACAAAATATGTTGTCCTGAGACACAAAAACTCTGCAGGTTGGTGAAGATTGCCTTAAATCCATGCTAAATATCAGATCCCTACAAACTACATTTACCAGCATGCATTTGCATAGGATATATTGTAAGAACATCATTTAAAGATCCACAAAAGAAATTGATGGGGTTTGAAACAGTTAACTCCATATTTCTTAATTTGTACCTTCCCAGCACGTTGCAGTATTGTGAAATTGCAAAATCAGGATGGCCTTGAGATAAGGAAAGCTTGATCCACGGTATTTTATTCATGATTTACATCTTCTTCTTCACAGCTGCTTTAAAGTAATTTGAATCTTACTCGCTTTACATATGCAGAAACTGCAGTCAGACGAAGCAAAGAGAGATAAAATTATTTTGTCTAAGTATTTAAAACATGAAAACTTCAAAAATATATTTATAATCTATCTTTTTCTGAAGATTTAGAGTCATGATGCCAACAGTGCAATAAGAAGATGGGGAGACATTACCTAGGTTCCCTTCATTTCATTGCACATTGTGATGAAAGGAGACCTGTCTACAAGATGGATGCAAGTAATGTTTTACTAGATTTTTCTTCCCGTACTCCATCATCACTTACAGATAGAGCAGAGTCTGATGGCCTGAAGCCATGGAAAAATCTTCCAACTTTATAAAAAGTATTCTAAGATCAGACCATTTTCCTTGGCTGCATCACCCCCCTTCCCCCAGTGAATTGCTTCCCAGTTGGTGGGGAAAAGTAGCTATGCTTCAGGATTTTAACATGTGCACAGATTGTGTATAAATACAAAGATTTTACGATGCAGACAGCTTTTTACCGAGATAGACTCATCAGCATCTAGTCCTTGTGCAAAAGCACCCTGCTGTACTGCATTTCAAATTATTGCCAAATGTTCTGTGAGAACCAAAACAGAAAGATGAAAACTTGAGTAAACTTCAAATTCAGTCAACAGAAAGAATAATGCAGGAACAAGGTGTGGATTTTACTTTCCTTCAAGGCAATATATATTACTCATTTTCCCTGATATGAAAGATTGAGAATTGACAGAAAAGAAGAAGGCTTCTTATAATTTAGAGTATGTAATTTAGAGTATCATAGTCAGGGTCCTGTGTTTTTGCCCCACCACACCAGTTCTGGAAAAAAATATGTGTATCAGAAATAGTTTTTAATATAGTAAAACAAATGCAGATAAATATAGGTCTAGAACCGAATGAGCATTTAGCAGATGGAGGCGCGATGGCTCAGTGGTTAAAAGATGCTGAGCGTGTCAGCTTGAAGGCTGACAGCCTGGGTTCAAGACCTGAGCGCCACATGATGGGTGAGCTCCTGTTACTTGCCCCAGATCCTGCCCATCTAGCAGTTTGAAAGCATGCAAATGCAAGTAGATAAATAGGTACCACTTTAGTGGGAAGATAACACTGTTCCATGCACTTTGGCATATAGTCATGATGGCCACATGACCACAGAAGCGCCTTCGGACAATGCTGGCTTCCTCAACTAAGAAACAGAGATTAGCACTACTCTCTAGAGTCAGTCTTGACTGGACAGGGGAAACCTTTATCTTTACTTATTAGTTGGATACTCTTGGCATGTTGGTAAAATATTTCAGTACCACTAGGGATACCAGTAGGGATATAACAACCACCATATCAGGCAGGCATCTGTTAGTAGTTTTTGGAAAGAGCATGAAGGCACACATCTTAAGATGGATATAGAACCTGTTTTGAAATCCACTGAGATCCTATTTGGAAAGACTTGAGGGGATTTTCCCCTCTGTAGTCTGCTTAAAATGTAATACTTCTGAAGCTGTTGAAATTGTACTGCGGTGTTCCTTTTTAACCGCTTCCTTCCAGGATTCACTTGTATCATTACTTGTTGAAACCAGAGTTTGAACTGAGGTTCATACGACCAGCTACAAATTTAGTCTTCCTTTAGTGTGATCACTAAATCCACACTTATTAGTATTAGGTGTGAAATAGGTTGTTGAGAGTCATTCAACAAACCCTGCTTCAAACAAACCACATTTTCATACCTTGCATAAATTTATAATTAGTACTAAAGGAGTTATAATCCTTTGTCGCAAAAAAACAAAGAAGGGAAGGGGATAACAAAGAGGATTATATTTATTACTTTTATTTCTATTGCTTGTGATGTCCCAGCCAATGGTGGTATTCAATTTTTTTTTTACTATTGGTTCTGTGGGCATAGCTTGGTGGGCGTGGCATGGCTTGGTGGGTGTGGCTTGGTGGGCAGGGCATGGAAGGATAGTGTAAAATCTCCATTCCCACTACACTCCAGGGGAAGGATACTGTAAAATCTCCATTCCCTCCCCAATCCAGGGGAAGGTTACTGCAAAATCCTCATTTCCTCCCGATCAGCTGGGACTTGGGAGGCAGAGAATAGATGGGGGCGGGGCCAGTCAGAATTTTTACTACCGGTTCTCCGAACTACTCAAAATTTCCGCTACTGGTTCTCCAGAACTGGTCAGAACCTGCTGAAACCCACCTCTGGTCCCAACAGTATGGTTAAACAAAACCTCAAAGCACAGTGGTGGGTTAGCAAATTCTCATGCCATATTACAAACTGCTTATGAGTTTGCACTTAAGAGTTCATGAAAACTTTCCTTCATTTCATCAAATTCTTCCTGAACAAGGATAATTCTCAGATTCTGTGTTTAATTTGAACTGTTACCAAAGCAATAAAGTTTTAACTTTTTAACAACATAGTTAAATATTATTACAGAAACTGTTTTAATGGCTTGAGTATGCTTCCTCATAAATGAATGACAAATGTGTGTCACACTCAACATTAATCCTCCAAACATCCCTAAAATAGACAACCACTGAAGCAACAGTAAAGTTAATAGTAAAGCAGCAAATAATCTTTTTTTTTTTAAGAAAATGATCCTGCAGGGAAAGTTTAAGCATATATTTAACTTTGCTTCTGGGTTGTATTTATTAAGAATAGCATTACCTCATTAAGAAAACAAAACACTGGCAAAATGCTCTACAACGTATTATTTGGCTTTTGTTGGATAGATAATAAAAATGCCCCATTTTGAGTATACCGTAGATATCCAAACTACCATTAGAAATCTGATGGGCACTTTCATTAAAGAAAAATGGTGGTTCTGTATGTCCCTTAATGAAAAGGGAGAGAAATAGGATATAGAAATTGCTGACTACATCTGTGCCAATACAAATTATTTTCCCCAGTTTGTTCATTCGTGTGTGCCATAAAACTTTTCTACTTAACTTAATGAGCGATCATTAATGCTGACAACAGTGTCTAATGTTTATGACTTTTGTGATTTTACCGTTAGTGACAATTTTCCATAATGGACTTTATTATTCTTGACAAATGATATTAGGTCACATTATATAAGAGATGTAGAGGAAATCATGTGGTATAGCTAAAAAGGAAAATAGGGTCATTTGAAAAATCAGGAGACTGCAAATTCTAAAACTGTATTAAAACACAACAAACATTAACTTTGTAGTGTGCCTCATCTTGTGACTTGCTCTTTTTATTATGCTTTTTCCTTCCTAAGCTAGATTTGAACTCTTTTAAGGCGCATTGTCATGTCTAGCTTCTTCAACATTTGAACACATCTTCCCATACTGAATAGGGTAAGAAATATTGTAAGTTTCAGTTCAGAAACATTTGGCGACATGGTCAGTGGTGGGTTGCCCCGGTTCGGACCGGTTCTATAGAACCGGTAGTAAAACTGGAGGGAGGCTCCGCCCACCCGCCCTGACATTATCAACTACCGGTTTGCAACGGGGCAGCATGTGTGGCCCCATTGAGAACCGGTAGTAAAGATAAGTAGAACCCACCCCTGGATATGGTCCTTCAGTTATTTTTTTTTCCTCCTCCTTAACATCAGTCTGATAAATTAATTCTATTGAAAAGGGGAATTTCTAGCTGCTTGCTCTTCCTAATTGTAGCCATTCAACATTTTTAATGCAGATGAAACTCAGTGTCAATTACAATAACATCATCCCACATTAGTGGAATAAAAAGAAACGTGAGCTTAGCATATTGCATTGCTTGCTGAAGTAGTGTGAAGCTTGACTAAAATGAAATGGGATGGAGCAGAATGTTGAACTCCTCATAATACTATTAAAGAAGCCAATGGTTCATTGTCACCTGAAATACAGCGTGCCATCCTGCTGACCTCATCTCAGAAGGATATTGCACGACTGAATGGAGTTCAGGGAAGGGCAGAGAGAAATGATTAGGTGTATTGGGTCTGAAAAGAGAGTGGCCATTACTTTCAGAACAGATGCAGAAAAAAAGGCAAGAACAATAAAAAACATGTATAAAATAAAGAAGAGCAGAGTTGATTTAAGCATTGGGAAGAGAGACAGTCTGGGTGATGAAAAACAGAACGGCTGCCTCAACGTATTAACATCATCTATAAATTAATTTACATGTGTTTAAAAATAGTCTAAGCCCTGAAGTATTATAGTTATAAGCAACGTACCTCAAAGCTTTTTCTTTCTTTTTTTCTGGAAAACAAGAAAGGGGATCCAAAGAAGAAAATTCTCCAATCATTATAATTATATTTTTTTTCCCTTTTATTTTACAGTGCTGATAACCTAGCCTGGTCCCATAGGACTCTTCGTAGCGTACATCACCAAACAGAAATAAATAAATAAATAAATAAATAAAATAATAGTAATAATAATAGTAATAATAATAGTAATAATAATAATAGTTTAATATGTTTTAAAACATAACTATAAAAGTGAAGCAAAGATAAAATTCAGCATAAATTCCAAGATAGGCTTCCAAAATAGACTTTCAATTGGGACCAAAAGTACCCTAAAATAAAACCCTTTTAATTTGGTTATGGAATGTCTGTGTGTGTGCATAATAGCTAGATAACTATAGTATTAATTTCTATTTTCAAATTAATGAAACTCCTCAAAGAAGCTGTGTTAGTTATATTACATTAAACAACTTATGTGGATAGCCTACCTAATTTTTTAAAAAACTAAAATTAAACAAGCAGGTATTCAGAATGTTCTTTCAGAGTTATACACATGAAGTGTTTCTGTCTACCTAGATATTAGAACATGAATAGGACCTCTGTAACCTTAAAAAGATGAGGACTAAGTGAACAAGAGAAGAGATTGTAATTTTTTCCATGTTTGGGTTTGACAAAATTTCTAACCCTTTCTCTGCCTCAATCTCTTAAACTTCTCATGGATTATTTACAGTGGGTCATTCATATATTAGATCCACAATATTAACCCAGAGATTAGATTCTAACAGAGGTAGCATATCTAAAAGTATTGATTAAGAAATACTGCTAAACCGGGGGTGTTAAACTCAATTTCATTGAGGGCTGCATCAGGGTTGTGTTTGACCTTGGGGGGCTGGGGTGGGCGTGGCCAGGGTGGACGTGGCAGCTTGACATTACTCGTGTGATCAAATGCCACTTTTGCTAGTAGTTTGTTTTGCTAGCACTCTGCACGCGGCCCTCTTGGGCTCCTTTTTCAGCTGTGACGGCCTCCTGCAGCCCTCTGCCAGCGAAAACGGAGCACGGCCCTCACGAGCTCCATTTTCGCAGGCAGGGGTCTGGGAGGAGGCCGATGCAGCTGAAAACAGACCGGCAACACGTGGCCCTCCGTTTTCACTGGCAGAGGCACCGCGGGCCAGTCCTTTGCTGTTTCCAGGGTGGCCCCATGGGCCAGATCTAAGCCCCACCCCCATGGGCCAGATCCGGCTCATGCACCTTGAGTTTGACACCCCTGTGCTAAACCAAATGCTAGAAACCCCTTATTCTCATATGAGTGGGATTTTTTTTTGCCTGAGAATCCTGTTTACACAAATAAGTGAGAGTATGCATGAAATTATTATTTTTATAATTACTATAATTATACCATTACTTTTCTGAACCAAAGATTTATTGACTAGTTTGTAGCTCAGTAGTAATACTGTAATACTGAACATTGCAGAATGCTTAGTATGAATGATACAGTGAGAAATTCATAGATACCTCTGTGCAATACAGGTCTATAGCATAAAGAAAGGATAGATCCCCTCCAGATATTTTACTCTTCAACTAGAAGGTAAAGATAAAGATTTCCCCTGTCCAGTCATGTCTGACTCTAATGGATCTAGTGCTCCTCTTAGCCAAGGGAACCAGCATTGTCCAAAGATGCATGTGTAGTCATCTGGCCACCATGACTATATGTCGAGGCTCATGGACAACTTACCTTCTCACCAGAGTGGTACCTATTTCTCTACTTGCTTTCCAATTGCAAGGTTGGCAGTAGCTGGAGCAAATAATGGAGAAACGTATGTGGCACTTGGGTCTCAAACTCCGACTAATAGCTTTCCAGTTGACAAGCTCAAGCATCTTTAACCACTGAGTCACAGAGCTTTTCTCTTCAACTAACATCAACCCAAATCTACCTGTCCACTGGCACATGATTGTAGTACTTGAAATTGTCAGGTGAGAAGAATCAGGAACATATATTATGTTCCAGTTAGGAAGATTTGTTCAAGCTTATATAGAAGAATCCAGTCAACTAACTAACTTTTATGTATTTTATAACTAACTCTTGTGTATTTTAACTAAATTGGTAAAACTAAAGAGAATTCAAGGGGCTGGAGCATTTGTGAACATGTAACATTTCTAGGCTGAATCCTTTCTTGACTCTGTCCCCAGGCTCCGCCACCTTCTTCTCCAAAATATGAAAGTTAACTGAAATCCACTCTGTGAATAAATTGTTTGTGTTCATGAGGTAAAATGAAATCCATATGGCAAATATACAAATAATTTTAATGACATTAACTGCACCATGGTCACTCATTCATATGATATGGAGTAATGCTAGATTTTCTTCTGTGTTGCTGTAAAAAATGATTTCAAACTTTTTAATGAAAATGAATGAACCCAAAATTATCCATGCTAGAATCCATACTTTTATAGAATGTTCCTTTCATATGCAGAACAGACAATCCATGGTATGAATTGGCATGGGATAAAAAGAATGAGAAATACAAATCAAATTCCTTGCAACACTTTGCTTCACGGTTAATATAAAATGCTATGCTGTATCTTCAGGTAAACTGCAATTGAGAGTTATCAATTTACTTTGTTTTTAGATGAAAAATAAAGTATGCTAATCAGAATAGCTCGGAATCCAAAATATACATAATCCATTGCAATTATTCGGTGTAGTAAAACATTTCATTATTATTTGCCAACTAGTATTGGCAAAAAGAATAAAGAGGTTGATATAAAGATACAGTCAGCTTGCTGCCAAAGAAATAATAGTAATTACATTATTACAAAATTATGCATAGTTTTTCTCAGGAGTTTATAATTCTCTTTAGATCTCAGCGAACAACGTTGGGTATAAATGTATCACTGAAGTTTTATTTCTAATTTTTAAAATCACCAGAGCAGCTTGGAGATTGATATCAATTGCTAAGTTAAACATTAGTGGACTTAAAAATCTCAGATCTCCCTCCTTTTTTGTATTTACATAATTTCTCTGCTACACCTCTGAAATAGCAAAGAAGCAAAGATTCGTTTTAGACAGTTATTTCAACAAATATTTCATTTGACAAATGTGATGGACAAGGGCCATCCTATTTCACAGGTGAATATAATAATCAGCGATGAAGATGAATTGACACAAGACTGTTCAGAAACACTAGTTATATCTTCTGGTTAACCAGAAAGAAATGTGATGTTATGTGACATTTACATTCATAGGTCTAGTGATGCGAAGTAAGAAAAATACATGGGAGATATGATGCAGTCAGAATGTAGTCAAAGAAAACTGCCTGGAGATTTTCTTCAGTTGAAAAAGAACAAAACAGGAGGGAAAAATGGAAACAGGTGAACAATGAACCCCCATGTAGAAATCACCACCGCTGAACCGATTGTGGCATTTTCTGAACAAAAAGCAATTATATCATTGAAAGTAACAAACAGTTCTGAGAATAATTTGTGGCATCTTAAGAACAGCATAGGCACGATCAATAAAATCCAAAATAACATTGCTAGAAATGGACTGGAAATTTAAGTCACCAACACAGAACATGGGACACCTAGTTTGGCAGCAGCACTTGTGAAAACAATCCTGAAAATGTACAACTGAATGTGAGTCAGTGTGATGTGGTTAAATATACAGCAAATGCAATTTTAAGCTTCATCACCTGAATATTTTTTTAATTATTTTAACTTTTGTATTGTATGTATTTTAATTCTGGCTGTTCACTGCCCTGAGTCCCTTCTGGGAGAAGGGTGGGATACAAATTAAATTATTATTATTATTATTATTATTATTATTATTATTATTATTATTATTGAATATAATACTCAAATTAGAAGAAATAATATGTCCATTGTATTCTACTTGGGTCAGCCTTTCTTTGAATACTATGCTCAGTTATTGGTATCAGAGAAACCGGAATAGTTTCTGAGAAGGGCAACAAATGATTTAAAAAAATCTATTGATTAATTGTTAATAATAATAATAATAATAACAACAATAACAACTTTATTGTCATTGTACGGGTATACCCATACAATGAAATTCACTTAACACCGAAAGAACAGGTCCAACACACATAACAATCCCCAAACACACTCCCACTTACCACAATTCTCCACCCCTAAACCACCTAAACATCCACACAACAGACCAAGTAATGCTATCCAACAGCTCACTGATGGTGGCCCTTTAGTTCATTGTTGAGTGCAATTATAGCTCTGGGATAAAAACTATTTTTATGGGAAAGAACTAGGAATATTCAGCCTTGAGGAAATAAGATTAAGAAGGGATTTGATACCACTCAGAAAGGGTCACACAGGAGGCCCACCCAAGTATATTTTATTTGTTTGTTTGTTTGTTTGTTTGCCAAACATATACAAGATAGCAGGTATGAGTATGAACATGGACATGAACGAAGGAATGAATACAAATAAATGGGAACAGTAGGACAGGTATAGTAGGCACGCTGTGGCTCTTAGGAATGGGGTGCGCTTATGCACGCCCCCTTTACGGACCTCTTAGGAATGGGGTGAGGTCCATGGTAGACAGTTTAAGGTTGAAGCTGTGAGGGTTTGAGGATGTAACAACAGAGTCAGTAGAGGATTCCATGTGTTGACCATTCAGTTGCTGAAGTCGTATTTTCTGCAATCGAGTTTGAAGCGGTTTATCTTTAGTTTGTATCAATTGTTTGCCCGTGTATTATGAGGTTGAAGCTGAAGAAGTCCTTGACAGGTAAGACATTGTAGCAGACAATTTTGTGTACTATACTTAGATCAGACAGTAGGCGGCGCAGTTCCAGATTGTCCAAGCCCAAAATTTGAAGTCTTGGTGGCATAAGGGATTCTCTTGTGACTAGAGGAGTGGAGTACTCTTTTCATCAAATACCTCTGGACCCGCTCAATCGTATTAATGTCCGATATACATACTGGATTCCAGACAGGCGAGCAAAACCTTTGCCAGATCAATTCTTGAATACAGCTCGTATTCAAGAATTGATCTGGCAAAGGTTTTGTATGCCCAAGTTAGCAATATAGTGTTACTATAACAATATAATGTTACAATATAGTATACTTCTATGTAACATCCATTCAGTGACTTGAACAAGTCTTCTTTTCTGTTAATAAGATTGAGTTATCAGTTCCCTTCCTTGTATCCATTTCAGTATACTTTTCTCTAAATGTGCTGCATTATTATTATTATTATTATTATTATTATTATTATTATTATTATTTAATTTATATACCGCCCTTCTCCCGAAGTACTCAGGGTGGTGTACAGCCAGTTAAAAACACAAAGTACAAACAGTAATTTAAAAGTAATTAAAAGTATTAAATAATTTCGGCCCAATTTTAAAACCCAAAATTTAAAACACCCAATTTAAAATCAATTTACATAGATAGCCCTGCCTGACAGAACAGCAGGGTCTTAAGGGCACAGCAAAACACACGGAAGTGGGAGATCTTGCGTATTTCCGGGGGCAGTTCGTTCCAAAGGGCAGGAGCTCCCACAGAGAAGGCCCTTCCCCTGGGTGTCACCAGCCGACATAACTTGGCTGATGGCACCTTGAGGAGTCCCTCTCTGTGGGAGCGAACTGGCCGGTGGGAAGCTACTGGTGGCAGAAGTCGGTCTCAAAGGTATCCAGGTCCTATGCCATGGAATGCTTTAAAGGTGGTAACAAACACCTTGAATCACACCCGGAAGACCACCGGGAGCCAGTGCAGCTCACGCAGGATTTCATCCATGTCTCACTGCTCAATTCATGTACACAATACTAAGATTCGGTTCATGTATGCTGTTACCAAACCAAACATCTCATACCTCCTATCTGTGCATTGCCCAAGCGAACAACTTCACATTTCTGTCTACTAAATTTCTTTCTGTTATTTTTAGCTCACAGCTCAAGATCCTTTTGAATTTTAATTTTGTTTTGAACATTATTTTTTTAATCCTACTTAATTTCATGCCATTTGCAAATCTGGTAAGTGTTCCTCTCACATCTCCTTCCAAGTTCTTTACCGAGGAGAAAAGAGGCCAAAACTGTGACATCCTTTAATATCTAATTTCTTGTTTAATGAGAAACGATTAATAAGAATTAAGTACAAATTTTCAGTTCAGGTTTGGATCTCATTCAATAGATACATCATCTAGCAATACTGAGTTACCTTGCTGATCAAAATATGCTAGTTCCTCAGAAGCTTTTGAAAAGTCAAATTATTTTACTTCCACAGCCTCTTTGTGTATGACTGTGTAGTTGAACTGGGCAGGCGCAAATAACGTGAAGCCAGTTTGGTCTAATGCAGGGGTGTCAAACTCGATTTCATTAAGGGCCGCATCAGGGTTGTGTTTGATCTCGGGGGACTGGGGGGGGGCGTGGCTAGGGTGGGTGTAGCCAGCTCGACGTCACTCATGTCAGGACACCTGTGGTGGCCCGAATGCTCTGCCAGCAAAAATAGCTCCTGAGCTCCGTTTTCAGCTGCGACCCTCTGCCAGCGAAAACGGAGCTTGGGAGGGCCTCCCACAGCCCTTGCAAGCTCCATTTTCCCAGGCAGAGACACCACAGGCTGATCCTTTGCTGTTTCCAAGGCTGCCCCACAGGCCGGATCTAAGCACCCCGCAGGCTGGATCCGCCCGCCCCCCCGGGCCTTGAGTTTGATACCCCTGGTCTAATGATTAAAATTCCTGGCTAGAAAGCAGAAGATTGTGAGTTTTAGTCCTGCCTAAGCCATGAAAGCTGATTGTATGACTTGGGCCAGTTACTCTCTCTCTCAACCCAAATCACATCATAGGGTTGTTGTTGTGGGAAAAATAAAAGAAGAAAGATATGTTGGATAAAAGAAGAAAGATGCGTTGGACGTGTTCACTGCCTGGAGTTATTTGTAAAAATAATAAAAGTGAGATACAAATAAATAAATAATCCTCCCATTCGAAACTTCAACTTTAGGATTACTTTTTAAAAGATCATTTTTATTGAAGAAATTTTTAATAAGTTTTTAAAAAGGCTATTAGAACCCTAACTATTAAAAAATGGAGAAGAAAATAAGAGAGAGAAAGATTTTTTTTTAAAAAAAAAACTGATAAAGAAATGGCTTCTGATCTTTTTGACCGTGGTTCATTTTTCTCTATTTTCAGCAAAATGTCAGGATTTTCAGTTACTAATAAATGTAGTTATTGATTGTGTGTCTATTAACCCTCGTAAAAAAAAGTTCTGGTTTCAGGTGAAAAGTGATCTTTAACATTTTTTCAATCATTATATATATTTCAATGCAGAAATCTCTGACCTTTTTACAAGTCCCCCAGGCACAATAAAATGTCTTCATGTTGTTCACATTTGAAGTACTTTGATACCTTCTAGACATTTTTCTGGAATCATATATAAACAGTCCATCATTTTATAAAAGTTCTCTTTTGGGTTATAAAACATAATATAAATTCCAATCATTTTAACCGTCTATATCGTGCTACATGAATTTTATTAATGTTATAATATAACATAGCATAACATAGCGTAACCTTAACATAAAACATAACATAATATATTATGTTAGCCCAATGAAAGTGTTGGGGGAGGGAGGGAGGGAGGGTGGGAGGGAGGGAGGGAGGAAGGAAGGAAGGAAGGAAGGAAGGAAGGAAGGAAGGAAGGAAGGAAGGAAGGAGACTACTTCATATGATAATTTTTTCAAAATAGCCCCAGAATGTAAAATAGAGTGCCAAACCTAGTGGTTAAGGCATAAGGCTAGAAACCAGGAGATTGTGACTTCTAGTCCCTCTTTAGTCATAAAAAGGGACTAGGCGACTTTAGGACAGTCACTCTTTCTTCGCCCACAATGTCAGGCTGAAGTGATAAGTGATCTATCATTTCCTGTTGCAACCTATATGGATAATATTTATGTAGTTGTAAATATTTTGGCCTTGTAAATACATTGGCCTTGAGTTGCTGACAGAAACAGTGGCTTATCTTTTTTAAATGTACTTTATTAAATTTCTGCAAAAGATAACATATAAAAAAGAAAGAACTATGAAGAAAAAAAAGGTGAAAGTGAAAAGGGAATAAGGAAAAAAAAGAAATAGAAAAAGATTAACTGCCACCTTTCCTCGATATTGTACAAGTATAAAATACATTAACATTTTTATCTAAAATTCAATACAGGTAGTCCCTGACTTACAACAGTTTGTTTAGTGGCCATTCAAAGTTACAAAGGCACTGTAAAAAGTGACTTATGACCGTTTTTCCACACTTATCACGTGATCAAAATTCAGGTGCTTGACAACTGACTCATATTTATGACAGTCTCAGTGTCCTGGGGTTATGTGATCCCCTTTTGTGACTTCTGACAAGCAAAGTCAGTGGGGAAGCCAGATTCAGTAACTCTGTTACTACCTTAATAATTGGAATATTTCACTTAACAACCATGACAAGAAAGGTCCTAAAATGGGGTAAAATTCACTTAACAAATGTCTCACTTAGCACTTTGGGGCTCAGTTGTGGTCGTAAGTTGAAGTCTACCTGCAAATCTGTAGAGATTCTCAGTCATCCTGGTTGTGGTTGTGCCAAAGGTGCTTTTTCAGGTGGCAACTGGATTTTCTTGTTTTTTCTTTGAAGACATTTCACTTCTTATCCAAGAAGCTTCTTCAGCTTTGACAAGATTGTGGAGAATGGAAGGATTTATACTCCTTGCAGACAGCTGGTCATTTGCATCCAAAAGATGCAAATCACCAGCTGTCTGCAAAGAGTATAAATCCTTCCATTCCCCACCATCCAGTGAGAGTTGAAGAAGCTTCTTAGATCAGAAGCGAAATGTCTTCAAAGGAAAAAAAAACAAGGAATCCGGTTGCCTCCTGAAAAAGCACCTTTGGGACAAGTCTATTTGCAGTTAGAGTTAACCTTTACACAGATTTATCAGGGTTTGTGGCATGTCTACCTATATTTTCTTCATAAAAACAATGAAGGTGTTTTATTTGAGGTGACACGTTCTGATTTTATTCCTTTTGTTTTTGCCTTTTCCCCTCACAGACACACTATGAAAATGGAGAGCACATTATCAGGCAAGGTGCTCGGGGAGATACTTTCTTCATAATCAGCAAAGGAAAGGTAAGCTTTTCTGACACCGTTTAAAGGGGATGAGATACCAACCCTTGCTTTTTTTTTCTTTTGCAAACACTGAGAGGATTTATACACTTTCATATTTGATTAAATGTTGTGACTTCGTGTTGGGGTAAACATTGAGCTTCCCAGGTTGTTTGTTTATTTAAGCCTATTCACTGCTTGACAGGAATGATTATGAACCTGTCAAAGCTTATTTGCATGTTTTATTTTTTCCATCCATTATTCGGTAAATGCTTCCTAACCTGTATAAAAATATAAACATCCATGATATCAAAAATATGCCCGGGAAATCTATGTATTGAACTGGCCCTCTTATATCAGTTTTGATACATTAACTACTCAGGATATGTTGCAAATTACTTTTTAAATTCAGTGGGGATTTTTTTTAAAAAAAATGCAATTGCTAAATCCGTAAAAACACTGCAAATTAAAGATGTTGTTGGAATTCTCTGAATTCATCCTTGGACCTCAGCTCCATAATTAAGTGTTAAAGCAAATTAAGAGAAAATGACAGTTTTACTTCAGTAATCTGAATCTACAAAGCAATCTTCCCACCTAGCTGTCTGCTCTTGTCTCTTGCCTTAATTTCCATTCACCAGGAGGTGTGATAGGAGGTGTAGTAGGAACAACATTGGTGACAGCAGCAGTTAAGAAGCCTTACAAAAGCCTTTTGGGGGGCGGGGGGGGAATGGCAACTTTTGAAAAGTACAGGTGTTTTGTAGCCCAGCATTTAAAGGTTACCACATAAGGTAGAGCTGAGCTTGTCCACATTGGTCCTGCTCAGCTATTCTGTTTATATGAATAAATTGACAGTTTCATTTTTTTTCCACCTCAAGCACAAAGTCCAGAGGCGGTTTCCAAATAGAAACAAAAATAATTGTGGTTTTTTTTTCTTTGATCAAAGCAGTGAATTTGGCCATCTTTGCTAACTCTTTCAACTTTTACAACCGTTCATCCATTATAGAAATCAAAGTGTCCTTCCATTTTTAAGCATAAAGTAATCTTCCTGCCTTCAGCATATATAACATCATATATAACAGTGATGGCTAACCTTTTTCTTCTCGTGTGCTGAAAGCATGCCGGGACCCATAATACAATGTGGGGCACCCTGCGCATGTGTGCACGATCCCTCCCATGCTCCCCACACACACCCGTGCATGCATGCCACCTCCCCCCGCCCCCTATTTTGGGCCTAGCAGGCTTCCCTGCAGCCTGCTGGGCCCAAAAACGGGTCATGGAGGGGCATGGCCCCCGCCCCCTGTGCATGTGCACGCATCTCCCACATGCACCTCACTTCCTCCACACATCCCGAAAATCAGAGGGTCGGCAGGAGGCGCTTGCGTGCATGCACAGGGGTGCAGAGCTGGGTGATGGATCGTGTGACTGCAGAGAGGGCTCTGCGTTCCAGCTGTGGCACACATGCCATAGGTCCACCATCATGGATATATAACATGCAGAAGAGGCCTTTATCCTGCAGTGGATAGACAATGGCTAAAATGATGATAACATAGTTTATATTAATATGGCAAAGTAAAAACTTGAGGTTTGATGGTATTATCTTATTCTACTGCACCAAAGGGAAGTCAACAGCTTTTCTTTCTTTTTTCCCTTTGCCCCACATTTTCCTTTTCCTTCTTCCTCCCTGTTTTCTTTTGTATTTTTGTATTAATAAAGATTTTAACAAAATTAAAAACATGTTAAAATTTGAAATAAATAAATAAGAATAAATTGAGAGGACCACTGGTTTGAAAGGGGGGGTCAAAATGGCCAGCTATGTTAAAACTGAGTAGCCCTCTCTCAACAGAAGGGGAGGCATAAGACACCACCAATCTCCTGTCTACAATGGAGTCCTTTCAACACTTACAAGAAGATTCCACACCCATTTGCACTGTGATTCAGGTAACCCTGAGGTTACAGATAACACTCCAAATGGCCTCCATGACTCTCAGAGAGAGTGCTAACAAACCAGATGATTGCAAAGAAATTTATTTATTTATTTATTAGTCATATTTCTATGCCGCCCACTCTCCGAGGACTCTGGGCGGCTTACACCAAACACAGTATACTAAATAGCATATTGCCCCCAACAATCTGGGTCCTCATTTTACCCACCTCAGAAGGATGGAAGGCTGAGTCAACCTTGAGCCGGTGAGATTTGATCTGCTGATCTGCTGAACTAGCAGTCAGCTGAAGTAGCTGCAGTACTGCATTCGAACTGCTGCACCACCTCAGCTCTTATATAAATATAAGTTATTTAATTTAAATTATATAAATTATATAAATCCTTCCGTTTCCCCCCCACCTCCACCACCACCATTCAGTCAGAACTGAAGAAGCTTCTTGGATAAGAAGCAAAACATCTTCAAGGAAGAAACAAGATCCAGTTGCCTTTTGAAAAAAGCATCTTTGGAACAACTATGAACTGGATGATTGAGAATCTCCATAGTCATATGGGTTTTGGATTGGACTGCTGTATCTCAACTGAATGTCTAGTAGATGTCAATAGTATATCCTTGCAAATCAGTTGTCAGCCAACATCTTCATGGCTGATCTAAAACAACACTTTGTCAACTCTTCTCTCTGGAAAACCTTCTTTATCTGAAATTCATTAATGACAATTTAATCACCTGATACCTGGGAAAAAATAATCAAATTCCATCAAGGCTTCAATAGCTTCCACTCCATTAGCTTTGACCTATCTACAGAATAAAACCAGGCAGTGGCCTACAAATACATTCATTTTACACACTTGATAGAGATCCTCAATTACTAGAATTAAACCAGTCATTCAGCAGACCGAATTATCCAACCAAGATCAAAAGACAAAATAACAGAGCCAGAATGTTTCCCAGACAGAACCTATTAAAAAACAAAAACATCAGACACAAAAACAGCAGATGTACTTGCCTACAGCTCACAGTTCAAACTACTCATTAATAGCCTACAACCTATACTAGATAATGGCATTGCATTTCATATTTGCATATAGACAACTGCTCAACAGATTCTCACAAATAACTAACAGCAGAACAGGGATACTAATATGGGAATTAAACTGCAACAAATACAGATGTTTACTGTGCCCCCACATCTCTACCAACAGACCATTGTAGGCCCCTACAGATATACACAAAAGATTAGAGGTGTCTTCACATGTCCTACTGCTGTGATATTTTCCAACAAAAGAAAAATTTTGTACAAAAAATTAATGGACACAAGTCCATCAGGAATCGTAACAAGGACAATGTAATATCAATGTCCCAGAACATATCCTTATAGAGCTCAGTATGACCATTATGGAAAAAAATAGACTTTCACACCATGATTGAAAAGGAGATTGCTGAATTCAAGTCAAAAGGTTTGAGGCTAGCTAGGTCAAAAGTTCTCAACCAACACAATAACAATTGTTGATGGATAAAGTGCTTCTAATCTGTCTTCCCCTCATCCCAATTTAAATCCCTATTTAAATCAGTTTACAACCTTTCCATAAATGTGATAAAGTGAACTGTAGCCTTTTCATAATGTTTAATAGTTGGAAAAGATGCTAACAAGCTTCTGAGGTTTCCTTAATCTTTTTGCTGCCATCTAGTGGTGACTTGGCCCAAATATGGCAGTTCAGTGTTGAGATTTGAATGGATAAATAGGAGGAAAAAATAAATCAAGTGACTTTCAAGGTTTCCTTTTTTTGAGAAGCTGAGTGATAGCTAAATATTTCTGAGTCAATATGATAGAGGTTGAAGAGATTTCACTCATTCCTAGGGCAGAACAAAGGTTTTATTACACAAATATCCAGCAGTTAATGCAAATGTCTTGGCAATATGCTAAATTTGACCCTGCCATTTCGTATCCCTATACAAAATCTATTCCAAGAAGAACAATTGGATTGTAGATGGCATTTATGTAGCTGTAAATATTTTACTTTGGCATTGAGTTGCTGACAGATTAAACAATGGCTTATCTTTTTAAAATGTACTTTATTAAATTTCTGCAAAAGACAAAATATAAAATAGAAGAAAAGACAATTATGAAGAAAACAAGAAAGGTGAAGGTGCAAAAGGAATAAGGAAAAAAAGAAAAGAAATAGAAAATTTAACTTCCAACTTTTCTCGATATTGTTACAGCTGTAAAACACATGAACACTTTTATGTAAAATTCAACAGTACACAGTTTTTCTATAATCATAAGCAATTCTAACTGTCAAATTCAAAAATTAATATAGCATTTCTTTCAGATTTCAGTCTAAAAGTGGTTTCCATATAGACACAAAGCTAGACAAAAACTTTTCTTTAGTTAATTTTGCCCTTTCAGCTGGTTCCAATAACTTCACCCTCCATTCTTCCATTGTGAAAATCTGTAAGTTATTCCATCTTTGGACATACAAAAATCTATTTGTAATAGCTACGTAATTATCATTTATAAAAACAAAGTTTTTTCCCTCTCTAACTGCAAGTCCATCAAACCTAAAAGATGAACTCCCGGTTTCAATTGTACATTTATTTTCACAATTCTCTGATTTAAAGTACATACTTGATCCCAATAACTGTTAGCCTTCTTACTAATAGCCTACTTACAAAACAATGGCTTGTCTCTCGTTCTCAACCTTTTCTTCACCACAGACCCACTTTAAATATCATTTTTGACCACGGACCATGACTATGGACCCCCAAGAACTCTTAACTCAAGATTTAAATCATAACATTTCTTTAAGCCTTGGCCAGCCCCCTGTGATGACATTGTGCCCCCCCCCCAGGGATCCGTGGACCACAGATTGGGAACACTGGATTATTTTACATAATCTACTGTGCATATTACATAAGGTACAGAAGCTCCCCATTTATATTACTTAAATATCTGAATATAACTTAATATTAGGTGAGCTCATAATGTTCTTTCAGATGAGTAGGACAATTCTTAATTCAGTAATGTCCTGTATTTTATGCTAAGTATTTCTAGTATTATGAAGAATTATTATGAAGAAGAAAGCTCCACCCAGCTTTATTAAGCTAAAGAGGACACCAGTGAAGTTTTTCTGAAGATAAGTTCTTTTCAGAGAGAAATTTACTAGTTTGTAGATGCTGATATTAAATCTTTAAATTCTCAATGGGCCCAGAATTTCTGTCAGACAGATATATTAACAGTATTATGCTTTGTCAGTCAGGGATCGTGGAAGGTTGCAACAACCAATTGTCAGGTTACGATGTCATCTCAAATAAATTGCATTTCCAAACAAATAGTCTTTGATGAAATCTTTCATTTATTGAGTACAACAATCTGTCCCCGACTCCATCGCAGCCGACATTGACCCTCTGACCCCAAACCCTTCCCTTTCCGTTCCCCAATTCTCAGCGTCTCATTGGCCGTCTTCCAAGTCACTCTCTCCATCTCTACTACTTCAACTCACAGGAATGTCCCTGCTCCCATCCCATCTCCTAGGGGATATTATCTACAGGGAAAATAAGTAGGTGAAAAATCAAGCGTCTCCTTCTTCTCTTCATGTCAGCACTGGAATGAACATAGCTTGGAGTGCTGACACCAGTTTTATGTGGCTAACAAAGATGTGCAGAAACCCAAAGGTGCCTTTTTTTCAAGAGGCAACTTCTTCAGCTTCTTGGATGAAAAGCAAAACATCTTCAAAGAAAAACAAGAAAGTCCAGTTGCCTTTTGAAAAAAGCACTTTTGGGGCAACTATGACCTGGATGACTGAGAATCTCTGTAGACATTTAGCTATGCAACTTTGGGATGAATACCCTTCGAATGTGCAGGAGTATGAATCAGATTTCCTTCAAAATTATAGGAAAGACTATAGGAAAGACAGATCAAAGTAGCCATCTAAGACTCCAACCTCCAAGTGGTCTCAATGACTGTCTAAAAAGAATGCAAATGACCAGCTGCCCGCAAGGAATATAAATCCTTCCATTCCCCACCATCCAGTCAGAACTGAGGAAGTTTCTTGGGTGAGAAGTGAAATGTCTTCAAAGAAAAACAAGAACATCCAGTTGCCTCTTGAAAAAAGCACCTTTGGGGCAACCATGACCTGGATGACTGAGAATCTCCATAGACAATGTGCAAAAACCTTTTAAAACTGTCCCTGTGGAACTGAAATTAAAGCTAATTTTAGGTAGTTCCGGTGTCTGAGGGAAAAGCTTTTTCCATCCTCAAAGTTGATCTTTCCTACACATCTTAGAGAATTGACTGGAGCTGATTATATCCCGGAAATAAATAAATAAAGAGCTACCAAAAATAAGAGCAGGACTTTAATCTTTCAGATCCCTTCAAAATAAAGTTCTAATTTCTTTGATAGTTGATGAGTTCAGAAGAACTCAGGTAGTTTCTCAAACTAATTATATGCAAATAATCTTGCATTAATATCTAGGGATCACGTTTTACATCAAAAGATACTTTTAGCATTTTCAGTAGGCATAGGTATCCAAATATTTAACCCTAAAGTCTTCCAAAGATAACAACTATTTAAATCTGTTTTTTCCTACATGCTCTAAATGGTTTTCTAATATACCTCAGTGATGTTTCCAGAAGCTATTCTGCAATGTAAGTTATTAGTCCTGTGTTCCACTTGGCACCTGAAGCTGGAAAATAGTTTGTTCTTATGACTATCAATATTCTGTATGCTTGAGAGAGAGAAAGATAAACACACATTGATTTACTAACTTGCTTTGCATTACCATCTAATTAGGTAAATGTCACTCGTGAAGATTCACCTGGGGAAGATCCTATATTTCTTCGTACTCTAGGAAAAGGAGATTGGTTTGGGGAAAAAGCACTCCAGGGGTAAGTATTAATGCACAATTTAGATTTGCTGTAACCAATAGGTAAATTATGTGGCTTAAAAACTGGGGGGGAAATGTAGCATCATTACCATATTATTATAAAGCTACTTTAAGATTGAAAGTAGTAAGGAAGTAGACAAGTCTGGCACAAATTCACTAATTCAAGGAGGAAACATATTTCCTATTATGGTTAAGTCCTTAAAAATCAGGCACAAAAAGTTTTTAAGCATTAAATGCTATATCGTGCATTTATATTCTCCACTGTTTCATGTATTAATTCCTTCTAGCTGACTTTAGTCACATCTGCTACTTACATGAGAAATCATCACAAAAGTGTACATTGGGATTAGACTGGACTTTGGAATAGTCTTAGTTGTAAACATGTAGCAGACACACACAAACACACAAATACAAACACACAAACAAAAGGAAAACAGTGGCATAACATTTCCACGTTTTTGTTAAGAAAACAACAAGTCCTCAATTTGAGCGAAAAATTTATGTTAAGTGACAATTTTATTAAGTGAGTTTTCCCCCATTTTACGACTTTTCTTGCCACATTTGTTAAGTGAATGCCTGCAATTGTTAAATTAGTCACATGGTTGTTAAGTGAATTTGGTTTCCCCATTGACTTTGCTTTTCAGAAGGTTGCAAAAGGGGACACTGCAACCGACATAAATGTGAACCAGTTGTCAAGCATCCGAATGTAAATTGCATGATGATGGGGATGCTATAACTATGATAAGTGTGGGAAATAGTCACAAGTCACTTTTTTTATGCCGTTGTAACTTCGAACAGTCTCTAAGTGAACTGTTGTAAGTTGAGGACTACCTGTAATTTACCAGAAGTCAAACTTGAGTCCAAGAAAACTTTACAGTTTTCAATTTTTGGGGATCACTTAGGAAAATTAGGATAAGCATAAATTATTTCTTTATGAATGTCGGATCAGTTCGTACTGAATCAATGATTATTAAGGTTCTCATACACCCCTCTTTGAAAGTTATGCATTAGTATCATACACCCTGAATATTTTATTGCATCACTCCATTAATGTATTATCTGAAATATTTAACACATATCCTCACAAAACATCTTACTACTCAAACCGTTATCTTCAGTGCTTCTGCTAGTATTCATCCTTTAGAAAACTGTTCTTACTTAACTTAAGATGTGATATTTTGTACGAATAGGCCAAACATTATTTTCTCAAAAAATTGCTAAGCAGTTTGATACTACCTCTTCCATAGAGCTCATTTCTATCCTAATTTTTAGTCAACTTTTCAATCATAGTTCTTGTTTAGTTTAAATAAATTCATTTCCAAATGTACATAGAATGTAGAACATTTAATGCTCAATTCCAAAATAATTCATGTTGGAGAACTCAGGTGAAACACTGGAATTTTTTTCATCAACACTCAAATGAAAATATATTGTTGAGCTCCAACAGAGCTCAGATTCCTAACAAAATTTGTCATGCTTGAACAATGCTTGATTTTTTTTTACCAATAATGGTTAAACTGCTGAGATATATCAATATGTCAATGAAATATTCTGGAGAGTAGAGTTTCTGGATAAGCTGCTGCTGGAAAAATTAGATCATTTTCAAAGACTGGCATTTTAAGTATTACCAATAAAGGAGAGTATTTGTAGCTCAGGGTTGAAATGAGGGCTCCTTGGTGCTCTCTGAGCTTGTTTGTTTTTTTGCAGACATTTCATTATCCTATCTAGGTAACATCATCAGTGCTAGTAAGGAATGCTGTTTGCTGTCAGTTTATATCCTTATATAAAGAGACAATCAACCAGTCCCAAAGAGAAGAAGACTCCACCAGTAATCAGTACTCAGATCAGCATAGATTAACTTCAAGGTTAACTTCAGGCCAACAGTCAAGTAAGCAATACCTCAATCAAGAAACTGCCAAAGAGTCGTCAGTAAACAGCCCAACCAAAGAATCTCTAAGACTGCCTCCACCCACACAGACAGGCAAGACACCAGAATATAAACTGACAGCAAACAGCACTCCTTACTACCATAGCACTGATGATATTACCTAGTTAGGATAATGAAATGTCTTCAAGAAAACAAGCAAGCTCAGAGAGCACTAAGAGCCCCACATTTTAAGTATTGATATATCCATTCATTCTTATATGGAACAAGTCCTTCAACCATGATAGTGAATATTTACATGGTTTATCAAAAGAATGTTGACTTACAAAGATGAGAATTCTGATATGGGAATTAATTCATGACATAGAGGTTGCATCAGCCTTGTACAGCACACAAGTTTTTTCATTGATTTATTTAGAATAGAATAGAATAGAATAGAATAGAATAGAATAGAATAGAATAGAATAGAATAGAATAGAATAGAATAGAAT
>WNWU01000021.1:2289762-2336628 GCA_012654045.1 Ptyas mucosa
ATAGAATAGAATAGAATAGAATAGAATAGAATAGAATAGAATAGAATTCTTTATTGGGCAAGTGTGATTGGATATTCAAGGGATTTGTCTTGGTGCATATGCTCTCAGAGATGCATAAAAGAAAAGTTACATTCATCAAGTATCATAAGGTACAACACTTAATGATAGTCATAGGGAACAAATAAGCAATCAAATCATATTAGGAAACAGTCAATATAAATCATAAAGATACCAGCAACAAGGTTATAGTCATACAGTCATAAATGTGAGGAGATGTGTGATAGAAACGATGAAAAGATTTATAGTAATGCAGACTTTATAACTAGTTTGACTATTTATTTATTTATGAAATTGATTTGCTGCACATTTCGTATCCAACAACTCTGGGTGGCTTACAATGTAAAAACAGTAAAGGATAAAAAATATATATATTAAAATCAACAATCATAGAACACAGCAGATAAAATCATTAACAAACAAAATCATTAACCCAAGAGTGGAAATGAGGGAGCCAGACACATAGCCGGTGGGGAGGGATTAATTTTCAATTAGTCAACCATCTGCAGTATGAAGCTCCCCCACTGGATCCCCAAGATGGGTTTTAAGGCTCTTATGAAACATCAGGAGGGTGGAAGCCAATCTCACCTCAGGGGATAAGATGTTCCAGAGGGCATGAACCACAGCAAAGAAGGCTCTTCTCCTGGATCCGCCAGCCAAAATTCCTAATGGAATTCACAGTATACTCCCACAGTATACTGCCTGCACCTCAGGTAGCATGGATCCAGGCCATGCAAAGCTTTAAAGATGATAACCAACACCTTGAATTGCACCAAGAAGCAAAATTTTCACTGAATCTTCACGAGTGACATTTACGCAATTAGATGGTAATTCAAAGTAAGTTAAGTGAGGAGGCTTCAGCTATGTCAGATCATCACACTATAAATGTTCCTTGTATGATTGCTAGTCTAGTTTGGAAGAGAACCACAGAATTCAGTGTACATCAATACAATAGCTCTAATTCAGTGAGGAATATTGTATGCATAGAATTCTATGTACAAAGCAGAAATGTTTCATTCCATTGGAGAGTTAGCCTTTGCAGGCTCTGATATTAAAATAAATTATGACAGTATCAAGGTTAATAAATAACTATTGTACTTGGTCTGTGTAGAGCATCCTGTTATATTTCCTATCCTTAAGGAATTACACTATATATTCCATAGACAACATCAATTTTAGGCATGAACCATCTAAAAATACGCATTTTAAAGCCCTTCTAATGTCATCTTAACATAATATTGTGAGTGAAATGAATAGGACTAAGGGTTTAATTTTGGTTGGAATATGCTCACAGTTAGAATCCACAATTAGAATCATACAATGTTTACAAAAAAACCTGTTATCTACAAAACAATGAAATTGTTAGAATGATCTAAATTCACTTAATTTTTTGTCATGTTTATACACCTTCAAATCTATGATTATCACCAGTTTACACCAATAAAAAGAACCATATAGAAACAACTATAGGAAGCAAAAGAGAGCCTTGTAGTACAGTGGTCTAAAGCACCCTGTTATTAACACCAGCTGCCTGCAGTTATTGCAGGTTCGAATCTCACCAGGCTCAAGGTTGACTCAGCCTTCCATCCTTTCTAAGGTAGGTAAATTGAGGACCCAGTTTGTGGGGGCAATAAGCTGACTTTGTATAAATATACAAAAATATGAAGGCTATTGCTTAGCGCATTGTAAGCCGCCCTGAGTCTCCGGAGAAGGGCGGCATATAAATCAAATTAAAAAAAAAACAAAAAACCCCCACAATATTCCACAAATTATTAATAAAATAGAGTAAAAATAGGGATGAAATAACAGTAAAAGGTGCCTCCTTATCTAACAACATTATCCCCCAAATTTCCCAAATCTTGAAAAGCTTTCAGAAAACCAGGAAGGAAGGTCCCAATTTGATGTCATGGGGGAAGTTGCTCCCACAGACTAACATAATCATAAGGAATACTCACACACGTGTGAAGTATTATCAGTTGTGACAAATGCATATGAATGGATCCATTCTTGGTGGAAGAGATGGTTCTCTCTACATGGGAGCCAAGCCATGTAGATCTTTAGAGTTTGAAATTTGGTAGCCTCTTGCTAATCAGTGAATCATAAATATGTGAATATGGAAAGTATCATCAACATATGGACTGCTGTGCTCAGTACTACCGTATTTGTCAGACTATAAGATGAATTAGAGTATAAGACGCACAAAGATTTCAAGGAGGAAAACAAGGGGGGGACGTTTTTGGCCCCTGTGTGTTCGGTTTTTGCCCTCCCCAGCCCCCAGGAGCACTCTGCAGCCCTTCCAAACCCTCTATGCATCCCGCTTTGGCAAAAACAGGACACGCAGGGCGGGGTTTTGGGAGGCCCAAAATGGCCGTATTCGGTGTATAAGACGCACCAACATTTCCACCCTCTTTTAGAGGGGAAAAGGTGCATCTTATATGCCAAAAAGTATGGTAATTTTGTATTTTCTGAGTTGTTATCAAAGGAAGGCTGGTCTAAAGCTCATTGTAGTAGTGTAGTTTAGTGGTGCTGTGGTTATGAGTTTCTGTGCCAGTTATGCTGCAGTGGAAGACCCTGAAAACAGGAGCTCACACTCTGGTCACCAACGTCTTTGTGATTTTATGAAATAGGCATGTAAACAATTTAATGTAAACATATCTTAAGCTGTTAATAATGTGACACAATCTTAATGAGTTAAATATGTTACTAATATAAAGCAAAACTTGTTGTGTAGGAATTATATTCATGTTGAAACTGCTGAAGCTGCCCGTTTTTTATGAATCACTGAAGCCACACCTTTTAAATACTCAGCCTGTTTTCAGAGGTTCATAAAATATTGTATGGCTTCAGTGGTTGTCAGCTCAAGGAAGGAGACTGCCCTCCAACATTTTTTGTACATACATTCATATGTAGGGGTTGTCCATAAGTCAATATTGGAGTACACAAAATTTAATTTTTTTTTTTGCAACTGATACGAAAAGTATTTGCATGATTTTTTTTCCCCCGTTCTAAAATATGTGCATGGCATCTATAATCCACTTTTGGAGCATGATTCTCATGTTTTTTAAGCAGCAGAGCTAATACGGGGCACAGGCATACTTTTCATTACATAGTACAATATGCACATATTTTGTACTTAGCTATCTGTAACCCAGGTGTGAATTCAGCATTTATGACAGAATTGGAAAGCTTCCAACTGAAGCCTCATGGTTTGTGTTCTCTGATATCTGGAAATTGGTTTCTTGGTTCCTGCAGCAGTCCAGGAAAGCATACAAAACCACTGTAGCACATGATCATGGGATTATATATGCACACCAAGCAATAGTGGCCCTTTTAATACCATTTTTATAATAACAACAAATAATCAATAAATCAATTGCAAAAAACAACTTTACTCGGAATAGCTTACATCTGTGTAACTGACTCTGTGGTTTCTTCCCCAAACCCCCAAAACTTTAACCTTAGACTAGCTACTGTTGACCTCACCCCATTCCTAAGAGGTCTGTAAGGGGCGTACTTAAGCGCACCAGCATGCCTACCGTCCCTGTCCTAATGTCCCCCTTTTATTTATAACCATTTCATGTATTAATAACCAAGTTTATATCTATATCTGTTATCTAATACGTGCTTGACAAAATAAATAAATAAAATAAATAAATCATGTGACAATACCTTTAACATCATGAAATATCAATATCTGCCTATCCCAGGTCTTTGGGAAGAATTTGACAAGTCAATAAAAGTGCCAAATCCTATCTGGCTGACTGTGAGAGCAACCATCAGTTAATAATTATTATTGATTATTATTGCCCTTGGAGCAATACCTAAAGGATTCTTTTGATATCACTAAATTTATGAGACCTGAGTAGCCTAATTTTATAAAATCCCTTGCTTGGGACTGCCTATATTTTTAGATGCTACCATTTGCAAAAACTGGTGGGACCAGAAAACTGATAAAATAATAATAATTTTTTAAAAAATGAAGAAGCTACAGTGCTCTGGGACTGTAGAATCCAAACAAACCTGCCACATAACACCCCAGATGTACCAATGTTGATATGAAAGAAAGTCTGGATAGTGGATGATGCAATACTGGAAAACAGAAGAGAAAGAACTGGAGAAAATCACAAATTATAAAGGCTTACAAATAGAAGTAGAATTACTGTGGCAAAAGAAAACAAAAGATAGTACGAATAGTAATAGGTGCCTTGAGGAAAATTCTGAAACATCTGGAGTTCAAAATCATCAGCATTGACAAAATCACCATCAATTAAGTGCAGAAGGCAACTTTACTTGGAATAGCTTACATCCTGTGACAATACATTCAACATCATCAAACAATAATGTTTGCCTGTCCAGATCCTTGGGAGGAACTCAATGGTGGATTAAAAATGCCAAATCCAATCTAAACATCTGGCTGACTATGTGACCATTCATAATAATAATATTCTATTCTTAGATACTATCTTAATAGTTCTTAGGTCCTTGATTAGTACTTTAATTACTATGTTTTTATCAGTCTGTGAATCTAACAGTAGATTACCCCCAATGGAAAGCAAGTGGCTCACTGAACTTCCAGAGGTAGGAAGATATATAAATGACCACACAAAAATGGTGCCAGGCTTTGAACTATCATGTCAGCAATGGACAATCCTGAACAGGATTCACACCTCACATGGTGTCTGCCGGGACTCTCTGTATAAATGGGGCATATTATCCTCCCCTCAGTGTGACAGTGGGGTCCTATGTCAAACTGTAGATCACATTGTATATACCTGTACAGTATTTGAGTTTTTTAAAAAATATAATCAATGCTGCATTTCAATGGTTAGATGCCCTTGGCCTGTGATGGTGAACCTATGGCATGCATGCCAGAGGTGGTCCTCTCTGTGGGCACACGAGCCGTCACCCCAGTTCAGCTCCGCCATGCATGCATACACACCTCCAGCTAGCCAGCTGGTCTTCAGGTCTCTGTCACGCATGCATGTGCAGGGGCAGGACACATGCATGGGGGCTGCGTGTGCATGTGGGGAAGGGCAGGGTGCATGCATGGAGGCTGTGAGCGCATTGCATTTTGGGGGTTCAGGCACGTGCTTTGGGCACTCGGTCCGGAAAAGGTTAGCCATCACTGGCCTAGGCTTTGGTATTTGAACATAGATCTTTTTAACATTTATATTTTATTGTCTTCTACTAATCTAGATGAAATGTTAATATATATTGCTAGTGCCATATATGATATGCCATACGCTAGATAAATAAATAGTAAATTACCTACACATAAAAACAGTACTTATTACCACATCCTAGGTTCTTTTTAAGAACTCAAAGCATAGGAGGACCAGTTAAGGAACTAGCAGCTGTGTTTTCACATTTTTGTGTATATAATAATAACTTGTGTGTGCATGCTGCCCAATTCTTTATGACTTTGAGCAGCCTGCAGCTATCATTCAGTGAAAGTTCAATAAATTTACAATGCTATAATCCTCCTCCAAACCTTAGTTTCATGGGGACAGAGAAGGTTTTACAGATGGTCACTTAAATTTTGCCGTAGGGAATTTCATCTGTTTTACTGACTGAGGAAAAAATCAATAGCATCATTCTATTTGCCGGCATTTCTATAGATGCATAGATTTGCCCTTTATAAATTTCTTGTTGATGCCCTGTTGTTCATAGGTTTCCTTATACAGCTACATGTGTGACATTTCCCATTCTAACAGCTGCTTGTTGTGAACTGATAAATATCTACAATATGTTCTACATCATTATCCCACACTGGTAACAATGTCACTGTTATATTTTGGGCTTTATATATGCGAACAAGGAAAAGGAACATTTTTAAATCCTTCCCAAACTAGAAGAGTACAGCCAGGGTGCTATTAACTGTTTCATGAAGTTTAGTAATGACATGGAAATGCAAAAGAAAACTGAACATAAGCTTTCTACACTTCTCTGTCTCAAGTGTTGCTGCTTTCATTTATATTTATTCTGACTAGGATTCCCAAGAGCATGAATCAGACTCCTTGTCCCGACAAAAAATCCTTTTTATTAAGTTACTGTGAATTCTTCTCATTCACATCCAGCAAAGTCTTTCAAGAGAGAACTTACAGTCACAGTCCTTATCTGGCTTGGAGAGCTGCCAGGCCGATATCTTCAAAACTTGGCAAGGAGTCTCGGAGAGTCACGAACCAATTAAGCAAACTAATTATTTCCTGTAAACTCCATTCCCATTTTGCCATTCATTGTCCACCTGTGGCCTTATTCCCAAATCGACCCTTGTTCTTTAGCTGTTCCCTTTGTCTGGCACACTGGGAACAGGCTCCAGCTGTTCGTCTGCCTCACTAATGTCTGACTCCGAAGGTAGCTGATAACTGGCATACAGCCCTGGCCCCCTCTCTGTCTCTGACACAGAGCCCTCATCAGAGCCTTCCCCAGACTCCAGGACTGGCCCATGTTCCTCCCTAATCTCCTCATTGTCCAAATCTGCTGCCAGCTCTGCTGGCCACTGGCAGGCCACAACAACATTCACAACAATATGGTGTTAAGGAATTCAGATCTGGATAATCCAAAAAAAAATGTGTTGGGAGAAACTAGAGTACTTTAGAGCATAAAAATCTATATAGAATGTTATGAATTATACAAAGAGCCATAGTCATTTGTTTAAAAGCTTATAGATGATGATCTTTGCCCTGAAATCAATACAAATTAGAACACTGATCTTTATAGGTCAGTAATGCAGCTGATATCTAGTCAGACAGAAACTTGGGTTAATTATTCATGAACACATTCTGAATTGGATTATCTGCAACCACAATCCAAGCAGACCTTTGTGAACTACAGGCGTATCATTTTTCTATTACATTTACTTCCCATCGGATACCCAGAGCAGAACTGGATATTTCTTTCCATGGTATAGAACACAGTCCCACGGTTTCCACCCAGAGGCATTAACTCGCCATCCACAAGATCAAAAAAATCTTGTATTGCAAATGTAAGTCTTGTACTGCTGAATAAGTAAACTGTGTGCTCTCCTTTGATGAGTACCCAGTCTTTCAAAGTCAGAGAGTTCGTTTAGAGACATTGAGTGTATACAGCCAAATAGAAAATCTGGAGACATGTTTCAATGGTAGACTAGAGGTAAAGTAATCTGAGAAGTAGATTTACCAGGAACATCAGAGAGGAGACACAACCAGATAAGCTAATTTATTGTAAAGCTACATAAACAGAGTCTTGCAAGTCTGAAAGTACAGTTCTCCCATGGTGTAGGTCAGGACCAGGCTGAGCTGAGGGAGGGGTCAAGGGCTTTATCAGTCTTGAATCCCTTCTCACCCACAAAAGATCTAAGACCAGCCCACCTTGAATTCCATTGACTCTTATCTACCGCCAAATTGCTTTGACCATTAATAGTTCAGATTCTTGTAGAGAGTGTTAGCATACAATAAACTTGTGTTCTTTTGAATCGCTTTGACGTCTGGTTTCCTAAGCTTGACCTACTTTCTCCTTTTCAGTCCAAGAAACTAGAGAGGAACTCTTCTGATCCTCTTGCTCTACTCACTATCCATCTTCTCACTATGCTGACTCTTATCTGACTATTCCCTAGACTCCATCTCTTTGCCCATCTGCCGAGATCTATCCCTCATACTACACAGAAACAGTCTAGATCTAAGAGACACTGTGTGAGAACTACCTTCTCTGCTCTTCTTATTATGTTAATTGGATCATCAACGTACAAATGGAATAATACTGGGTTTTTTCCCCATTCGTTAGCTAAATCATGTTACACAAAACCCCCAAACATATTGCAAACTGAAATCATGAACAATTCACCTTTTGAAAGTAACATCCAGCTTTTGTATGCAAATCAAAAGTTAAATGCCAAGGAAATCAGGAGATCCAGGCAGTTCAAATGGTGTAAAGATTCATTACAAGCTCAAGCTCTCTAAAAGTATCTGAACTACTAACTGTTAAAGCAATTTGGCAGTAAATAAGGAATTTACTGGTCTCTTGTGGGCACACGGGGACTCATGATTGATGACTCATTTGACCCCCCTCCCTCAGGCTCAGCCTGATCATCTCCTACATCCAAATCTAAATCTATCTTTACTGTCAATTTCTGTAAGATTTGGATGAAATTCTTGTCGGTGACCAGCAAAGTCAAGGCAATAGGTAGAGTCCGATGATTAAGTCCTTGAATTGTGTTTATCAGTTGAGTTCAGAATAATTTTTTACTTGATTGAGATTTAGTTTTCTTTTTATCCCTTCCTATTTTATATGGCTTTTTGATTGGTTTTCTTGTTTCACCACTGTAAGCTCCACAATATTCTCCAAAAGGTTAAGTTTATTTTTATTTACATTGAGTATATTTTGATCACTCCTGCTAACGTGCATTAATGGCATGCATAATAAACAAAGTAGAACCTGTCAGGAAAATAACATATAGCTAGGATCACAGCAAATAAATACTCTAAAAAGCAGCAGCTAAACAACAGTATGGATAAAGTGTTCGTACTTTTTAAAAAAATCAAACATGCATGCCAAATGAAAGGAGACCAAATGCAGAACTTATCTGAACATTCTCTGAGGAGCTCCACAAAAGTACATCTGTTAGATCAGGGATGCTGTATGTGGGTGGGGGTGCTGTATAAAGACAAAATAGTTAAGACTGAGGAAGTCCAACCTCATCCCTTTTTGCTTGCATGACATGGTAAGGGGATAGTGCTTTGATCAAGCATTTATGGCCACCTTCTTAACCTTGTCTGCCGATGGACTTCATGTGTCACAACATACTATAGATCTCAAGCAGGCACTGAGTATTGTCAAGAAATGCTAAGCTACTTATTTGATATATTGTTGTTTATTTGTTTAATATTTTTGTTGCTTGGTAGGCTAGGTTGAAGCTTATTTTATACAAATACATATACATACATATGTGTGTGTATGTGTCTATGTGTATGTCTCTATATGTGTATGTATGTATACACATGTATGTACACATGTATGAAAATCTACGAAAACAAATATATATGTGTGTGTGTGTGTGTGTGTGTTCTCAAGTTTTCACAGGTGTGTATATGCAAAAAATTAAAATCTCGGGTGTTTTCCCACATCATAGTAAATAAGTTAGTTAAAATGTTTAAAATTCTGGTTAAAATCCTATCTTAAAATCTTCTAAAAATCCTTACAGAGCACTCTGCAAGGTCCTTTAAAACCTTAGCTAAAATCCTACCAGTACCTTAAAAGTTTTTCTTTCTAGCAACGTTTTGACAGGCTCACAACCCTGTCATCTTCAGGCTCTTGTTTAGTTTAGAAGCTATGGGTGTGTTGCGAGATTGGAGTTGTCGCCTTTCTATGTTTCCTGCTGCTGACGTATGCTGGTTAGCCTGTAACTCTGTGTCCTGATTGGAGGACAGCAGTTTCTCTTCCTGCTTCCTTATCATGGCTATGTGTTACAGGCCCAGCTTTCTCAGGTTCTCTATTATTATCTGTCAGCTGTAGAGGGGGAAGGATTCTGGTAGGCATCCCAGCACTCCTGATTGTTGGTTGAGATCTCAGCCTGTCTTCTGGCTCGATTCTCTTTCTTTTCCTATTGCTAGCCACCCTCTGCAAAGAGGGAAGAATTCTGGCAGGCCTTACAACACCACTGGTTGCTTGTTGGAATCTCTGCCTCTCTTCTGATGTTAACACTCGAGTTTCTCTCAGTGCAGGTCCCTAAATACTTGATACCCTAGAGGCATCGTCTCGTCTGTTCATATTCTGCGGCCTCTTTTCAATTTCGAGAGCCTCCTTAATTATTCTTTTGTTGAGATGTTCCTCCTTTGCCACTGTTCTGGTTTTATATATATATGTAAAATTTATTTATTTATGTTAGAGGTAAATGCCTCACCTGCCCCAGAGTCATGCCAGGCCCTGGGGAGGCAGGGGTTAACCAGGTCATACACATCACCCAGCTGCCCCCCTCGCCCCACCTTACCTGTAACTCCGCCCTCTGGGTATAAAAGGTTGTCCCACACTGGCACATGTGCTCAGCCTGATGTTACCTGCGAAGAGAACACATGTGATAATTAATAAAAGGTTCATCTAATCAATGCTTCCAGTCTCATATCTATTATTGGGTCAGATCCTCGAACATCTAACAAATATGGTAGCAGAGGATGGTTCCATGACCCAATAATCCAAAGACACACTGAAGAAGAAATAAACAGCTGAACAAAAATTTCCTTCAAGAACGATGGAGAACCAGACAACGAGAACCGACGGCTGCTCCGAGGAAAATCAAGAGAACCCAACAAAAAATGCTGGATCAGCGATCGCAGCAGACATGGAGGAGAATCTATATGAAGAAATAGACCTCCAGAGAGAAAGCAGCCTGCACAAGAAAATAGCGAAACTGCTAAGGACACAAAACAACGAAGAAAACCTCGCCGCGAACCTCCAGAAGATCCTAAACAGCCACGAGGCAGCGGAGAGGGATTCGAACTCAAGCCTGGGATCGGGGGACGAAATTGAGGTGAGCGATCCCCCCCTGGTCACAACACCGGCAGGCCCAGGCGCCACAAACCCCGCCAAAAATTCAAACCGGCGGCCATCTTTGGACCGGCAACCAGCCAAGATGGCCGACCATCCACCAATCAGAGGCCCGAATTTAAAATGGCCAGCGCGGGAAAATTATGGGGACCTAGGGAGCGAAGAGGATGAGGACAGCTGGGGGGAAGGGTCCGATCCAGATACCCAAATCCCCCCAACCAGCAGGCAACTTGACAAGGCCATGAGCCTAATCGTTGCCGCCCTCGGGCCCGACCTAATGATCACCCGAAGGAAGCAGCCGGTACCACCGGAGACCGAAGGCAAGGAGAGACGACACTGAGCCACCCACGTGAGGAACGCGGACGCCGCTGCCACTACACCGACGACACAGCGCACCCCAAGAGACCAACCCACACGATCGCGCAGGTTGCCGACGCCGGAACGCGAGGACCGGAGGGGGCACTCACCTACACCGACGACTCGCCGAAGCACACCGTGGCTCCAGACCGACGACTACAGGACGAACCTGGCTTCCCTCGACCATCGCTGGACTTCCCGGGCCGACTATAGAGACCAACTACTAGGAGAAGGCCTCTACCCAGGAGCCACGAGAGACAGGTCCTTCCACGATGAAGACGAAGCTGGAATGACTTTCGCGCATGCGCAGTACCGCCTAGAGGAAAACAGGAAAAAAAAACGCTCAGAAAAATTTTTTTAAAATCCCCAAGCTGTACTGCGAGTTCTGGCACATACAGGACCATGGACAGCAGACTGCTGTAAGTAACCCAGCACACTATTCAGGGAATTTACCCACAGACTTTCCCATACTGAAGATGGGTGGGGGGAATTTAAATGAGTGGTGCATGCAGCTACAGGTGGCATTTATGAAAGAGAATATTTTGTTTTTTATTGATGATCCACCCAGGAAACCCTGGGACTTTGACATAGACTGCAAACACCATAGGGCTTTTTACCTAACCATATCTAGCATTGACCCAACCTTATATTACAGCATCCAACAGTACTCTACTGTATCAGAAATTGTGCAAGACATGTTTGGGCTATTTCACAGTGATAGTGTAGCCACCACCACTAAATTATCAAAAAACTTCTTATCAGCAAAAATCAAACCTGGGATGCCCATGAGTGAACACCTCGTAGCCTTAAACGCTACCAGATTAAGAGGGGAGATCACCTCAGATCAAACCATGAGGAGCATAATACTCAATTCTCTAGACTCCTCATGGGACAATTTTGTCACACACCTGGACACCATTAGCCTAAGGCACCTGACAGTAGAAAGACTATCCAATTTACTCATTGCTGAGGACAACCTTAGGAAGGGCAAGAACGACACTCACAGGGAACAACGAACCATGAGGAGAGTAGCATTTCAGGACAGAACCCCAAGTACTTCTGAGTGTTACATCTGTGGCTCCAGGGAGCATTTTAAGCGAGAGTGCCCCAGGAGAAACAGGGATAGAAATAGACAAGAGTACAGATCCAGACACACAGAAAGACACAATTATGAAGACAGGTACAGGCGCAGGGACTCACCCAACCCCAGAGACAGAAGAGGGAGTAGAGACTCTTCCAGAGACAGCAGGACAGGATCCCTATATGGAGTAGGCGAACAACAACGCGACCATAGAGAGAACGATAGCTGGCTCATTGACTCTGGGGCTACCAACCACATCACTAGCAATAGGCAACTTCTATCATCCTTTTCAGAAGAGAATTTTCTGATAAAATTAGCCAATCAAAGTGAAGTGAAGGTAACTGGCAAGGGGAACGTGAAACTACCAGGGATAGGGGAAATAGAGGGGGTACTCCTAGTGCCAGAGATACCCCACAATATCCTTGCAGCCTTAAAGCTATGCAAGCAGGCCAAAGCCAAACTCACCATCACAGAGGACAAAGCTTACATAAGTAGAGGCAACCACAACCTAGGAGATGTCATTGTTAAAGGAGGCTTGCCTTACTTACAGACCAAGGAGGAACATACCCCAAAACCTAGCACAGACACAGACATAGTCAGCGACGACGAGGTAAGGGAGGACAAGGAAGGCAACCCAAAGGGAGGGAAAGAAATGACTAGGAAAGAACGCGCACAAACACATGACAGTCACACACAGAGTAAGGCAGTGATTGGAAAACCACTGCATGATAACTGCGCTCACCTATTACATCGCAGACTGGGCCACGCTAGTTTCCCGGTCATACAGAAAATGCCTGATTGTGTTGAGGGACTGAAAATAAAGGACTGTGAGAACTATTTGGAGTGCTCCGTATGTAAGTGCTCAAAACTCAAGGCTAAGCCCAAACCAAAAACTTCATCACGCACCACTGATCACATATTCAAGTTAGTACACATGGACCTGGTTGGGCCCCTAAGGCCTTCCATAAAATACCAAAAACGCTTCTTCCTCACCATCGTAGATGACTACAGTCGCTACGGGTTTGTATATACACTAAGGCACAAAAGTGAGGTCTTTCAAAAATTTAAGGAATTTCACAAAAAGGTAGAGACTCAACACAACACACACATCAAACAAATCATGACAGACAGAGGGTCAGAATTCCTCTCTAGGGAATTTTCCACTTGGCTCAGATCCAAGGGTATCCTACACTTTAAATCTAACCCTTTTTCGCCCTTTCAGAACGGTATTTCTGAAAGTCGTAACTCGACACTGCAAACCATGGTCAGGTGCGCTCTAGAGGACGCAGGATTAGGACAACATTTCTGGTCGGAAGCGTTGATATACGCCAACTACACCCTCAACAGACTCTGGTCAAGTGTAGTTGACAAAACTCCCTACGAGTTGATGTATCGCAGGAAACCTCAGATAGCCCATTTACATGTTTTTGGGGTCACCGCTGACGTCCTCATCCCTAAACAACTACGCCGCAAGGGCGATAAGGTATCAAAAAGGTTGAGATTCATGGGTTACGAGAGTGGCACAAAGGGGTTCAGGTTCATTGACAGCAACAACCAGTTCGTAATCTCTAGGACAGCAGTGTTTCACGAGCAGTCTAACTGGTCCAAGATACACTTAAATGAAATATGTCCCAAACAGATAGCACCGGCCGAGACTCAGGAAATTAGTGAGCATGACAAGGATGAAAGCAAAGTAAAAGTAAGGGACAGATCCTCTCATAAGGCAGTTAGAACCAGAGAATGGAAGGGAGAGCTCCCCGAGGCGAAGATAGAGTCACTCACACAAAGGGAAGCCAAATACCTACACGATAGTGAACACACAACAGGCAGACCAGTTAGGCAGAGTAGAAACCAATTACCCAAATGATTTGAAGATTATATAATGCACGTAGACACTGGCGCAATCACCCCCGACTCGTACGAGGATGTCCTCAGACTTCCACAAGAAGAAAGGTTGAGGTGGGAGTCAGCCATGGCCCAAGAAATGGACAGTCTGAGGGGGTTAAACATATTCACCGAAAAGAAAGTCCCCGAGGACAAAAAGGCCATCGGCACCAGGTGGATATTCAAGATAAAAACCTTGGAAAACGGGCAAACCTTGTATAAGGCACGCTTAGTGGCCCAGGGGTTCGCACAGAGATACCCAGAGGATTATACCGATACTTACTCACCAACTGTAAGACCTGAAAGTGTTAAAAGTGCATTGGTGATAGCGTCTATCCTGGGGCTAGATGTTTACCAGTTCAATGTGCAGACTGCATATTTGCATGCAAAGCTAGATAAGGAGATATATGTAAGAGCACCACCCAGCAAGGGCACGAACAAAGGTGAAACCTGGCTACTAAACAAAAGCTTGTATGGTCTGAAACAGTCCGGCAAACGTTGGTATGAGTGCTTGGTCGAGGCACTCGAATCTATGGGTTTCAAGGCAACAGAAGCAGATAACTGCTTCTTCACAAAAAGGGGGGGTGACTCTCTCGAGTACGTACTTGTTTATGTAGACGACATTCTGTACATTGGTAAACACAAGAGTAAGTGTGAAGGTTTCACCAGCAAATTAGGAGAATTTTTTTCCTTAAAGTCACTAGGGAGGGTGAACAGATACCTAGGCGTGCAAGTCAGTCAAACTCCCGGGGGGTTCCAACTATCCCAAAAGGAGAAGATCATTGAACTCTTGCACAAATGCAACATGGCCGATGCCAAACCATCAGATTCTCCCATGCAGGCGGACTTCTTAAAAAACATGCATGAGGCATCGCCCGATTTCAAAGATAATACACTTTACAGGTCTACCATTGGGTCCCTACTGTATATTTCTAACTGGACCAGACCTGACATCACACTCCCGGTCAACCTGTTATCTAGGCACGTAGGTAAGCCTACCTTATTCCACTGGGAAGCGGTTAAGAGGGTCCTCAGGTACCTGAAACATAGTGTTGATGATTGTCTATTCCTAGAACCTAATGTGTCCTGTAAACCCACACTCACATGCTTTGCCGACGCCAACTGGGCTGGTGATGTAAAGAGTAGAAAAAGCACCTCCGGATACGTGTTCTTCTTAAACAACAGCCCGGTACACTGGTACACTGGCAAGCAAAAACTGGTGGCCACATCCACCACTGAGGCCGAATACATGTGCCTATCAAAAGCCATCAACAACTTGACCTGGCTTGATGACCTCATTACCAATATCTGGGTAGAACCAGAGTATCCCATTATTATCCATGAGGATAACAAGGCCACCATTGAGATATCTGGAGCTGACGCTGTGGGCCAAAGATCTAGGCACATTGATATAAAATACAAACATGTAAGACAATTATCGAAGGCAGGTTTCGTTAGAGCAGTACACTGTGATACCAAAGAACAAACCGCTGATATATTAACAAAACCGTTAGTAGGTAAACAACACGCTTACTTGGTATCTAAGTTATGTGTGGGAAAAGAACCTGACACTCAACTGCAGGTTAGGCATTTAGAGGGGGATTTGTTAGAGGTAAATGCCTCACCTGCCCCAGAGTCATGCCAGGCCCTGGGGAGGCGGGGGTTAACCAGGTCATACACATCACCCAGCTGCCCCCCTAGCCCCACCTTATCTGTAACTCCGCCCTCTGGGTATAAAAGGTTGTCCCACGCTGGCACATGTGCTCAGCCTGATGTTACCTGCGAAGAGAACACATGTGATAATTAATAAAAGGTTCATCTAATCAATGCTTCCAGTCTCGTGTCTATTATTGGGTCAGATCCTCGAACATCTAACAATTTATTAGTCCAATTTATATGCCGCCCTTCTCCGTAGACTCAGGGCGGCTTACAATGCATTATAGCAATAGCCTGCATACTTTTTTGTATATACCTGCTTATTAGGGCTTTTGGCCCCCCCAAGCGGTGTTGTTCTATACAAAGTTGGCTTATTGCCCCCACAATCCGAATCCTCAATTTACCTACCTCGAAAGGATGGAAGGCTGAATCAACCTTGAGCCTGGTGACATTCGAACTTGCACTAATTGCAGGCAACTGGCAGCTAAGCGCTAGCACTTAACAGCACTTTAGTCCGCTGCACCACTGAGGCTCTTACACATACATAATCACCTTTGTACACACACATATATATGTATGTATGTATATATATACACATATATGTATGTATGTACACACACACACACACACACACACATACACACATATACAGATACATAATCACCTTTTATAGAACAACTCAAGGCAGCGATTATATCCACACACCTTCCTCCTTCTATTTTTCTCCTAACTACCCTCTAGGGCAGGGGTGTTAAACTCGTGGCCCGTGGGCCAAATGCGTCATGCGCTAGCCACGCGCACCCCCAGTTTAGGGAAGGGGGGGAAAGTCACAATATGTCACATGACAACAACGTGACATCGCAAGTTTAATACCACCCATGCTCTAAGGTGAGTTGGACTGAGAGAGACTTTGAGGTCACCCAACTGGCTTTCATGGCTAAGATGGGACTAGAACTCACAGTCTCCCACTTTTTAGCCTGGTGCCTTATCCACTAGGCTAAACTGACTCTCTACTAGACCAAATTGGCTAGCTGCAATTTTATTCATTGCAGGTTAACCTTAAAGAGTTAGCAATAATAAAGGACATTAGGTTCCAGACCTAATGCAGGTATGGCTTACATTAGCAATGCAGATCATTGGTAACACTATCGATCAGAGAAGAGTCTATGATAACTTTCAGTAATCATTTGAATCCCAATTAAAAATATTTTCAGGTCCCTTAGGCAGGGACATTCATCCTGTTCAATATTTTCCTCAATTATATTGAGGTTTCTTCTCAAGCCAAATCAAGTGCTTAGTTATATTTAGAAGCTCTGAACCCTTATTTACTTGCATGCAGATATAGCTTGCTCTTCTTAGTATTGAAAAAACAAACAAACCCTGAATAAATGTACTTTGAAGTAAAAGCCAAATAAAAGCAGAGATGCTTGTTCTCTTGTGTTTTCTTCTCAATCCACTTAGTCACATCTAAAGATGCCCTGTAACATTGTGGCTTCCTTTTTTTCATTTCAGCACAGACAAACGTTATTATGAATCACCTGCTGAAATCTTGAATTTCCCAAATTCATTGCTATTTAGTAAGCTTGCTCCGGCTCCTGTTTTATTTTTCTTCCTCCCTCTCTCCCTTCTTTGGCCTTGACTTTTAAATCACGGACTAATATATTAAACTTGGAAAAGTAACTTGAATGTATAATGGAATGTCTGAAACTCCATGGTTGCTAGGTTTCTTCACATAAGTTATCTGTGAAGAATATTGTTACCTTAGACAGATTGGAATGATCTTGTTGAAGTATAAAATAACCCAACTGCTGGGGTTGCTTGTCTGTAGCTTTTATCAGTTGTGTTTCAATAACACAGAATGTTGAATGTGTATGAAGAAGAATTAGGGAAAAATTGAAGAAACAGATCATGTGGAATATGTAATTTAGATATTGCAAAAGAGTTTTGAGACAGAAATTCAGAGAGCGTTTATGTATTTATATGTGATCCCCCCCCCCCCAATAATAATCTACCTTTCATTTAGCAGCTCAAGGCAGCATACATAGTGGTCTGTCCTATTTTTTCTCCATAAGCAACAATCTTATTGAAGCAGGTTCAGCTGCAAGTGAGCAACTGAGCCTATTATTCACTATATGTTCGTATGTTCTGTTTATCTGCCCAAATAATTGAACAGGCTAAGCATTTGATTTTATATTATTATGTACACATTTTTACGTGCAATCTTGTTGCACTCCGTTAAATAATGCATTTCAGAATAAGGGGCACTTGTTAGCCTAAATGTAGCTCTTTAAAAATATAATTTTAATAGCTCAATTATAATGAAGACATTAAGTGAAATTACTCTACATGTATAAAGTGGAAATATTATTGTATTGTTCTTATTTAAAAACAGCATCTAGAGCTTTGGTCAGGGAAATTATATTGTCCTTTTTATTATATGGATTTTTATTATATGGATTCAACCCAGATAATACCTTCATTTTCAACATCCAAATCAGCATCCTTCATTTTCAACATCCGAATTGAATAGTCCTACTTAAATTAGATCAGGGGTGAAATCCAGCAGGTTCTGACAGGTTCTGGAGAACCAGTAGTGGAAATTTTGAGCAGTTCAGAGAACCGGCAAATATCACCTCTGGCTGGCCCCAGAGTGAGGTGGGAATGGGGATTTTGCAGTATCCTTCCCCTGGAGTGGGGTGGGAATGGGGATTTTGCAGTATCCTTCCCCTGCCACGCCCACCAAGCCACGCCCACAGAACCGGTAGTAAAAAAAAATGGATTTCACTACTGAATTAGATCCTATTTGTTCCAAGTTTACTAAAGGTATTGTCTTATTTTAATTTTTTCTACTGTAGATAATACATAAAAGTATCTAACGTCCAACATGGTATATTTGGGATGAGGGGTTTATTTCAGATATGTATAGGCAATTTGGAAAATAGAAATAACAAACGTCTTTTTATACTGTCATTTTTTTTCAATTAAGACTAGCCAAATTAGTTCTAGCCAAAGTTGAGCATTCCAGTTTACCATGGAGTTTAGTACAATAGTTGACTTTACTTTACTTGCAAAAAAATAAATTCTGGAACATGAGTCAGGTTATGCCTCATAAATCTATATAGTACTTTTTCACAAAAGGTAGTTAAAAAAAAGAGATAGAATATGATTACAGGCTGTTGGAGGCAGTAAGACATAGCAGTGAATGGTTATCCTCAAACTTTGCAAAGTTTTAATCAGAGTAGTGTATAGTTTAGATACATTGGAAAATGTGGGTCTGATTATCAAATATGTTTTCATGTTTTAGTTAGCAGATTTAAGGTGCTGATATGATAAAGGGTTTTTCATATCAGGATAAAGGCTTAGAGCCAGCATAGGTAAAGTTAAAGGTTCCCCTTGCACATATGTGCTAGTCTTTCCCGACTCTAGGGGCAGTGCTCATCTCCGTTTCAAAGCCAAAGAGCCAGTGCTGTCTGAAGACATCTCCGTGGTCATGTGGCCGGCATGACTAAACACCAAAGGTGCATGGAACGCTGTTACCTTCCCACCAAAGATGGTCCCTATTTTTCTGATTGCATTTTTACGTGCTTTTGAACTGCTAGGTTGGAAGAAGCTGGGACAAGTAGCGGGAGCTCAGCCCGTTACGCGGCACTAGGGATTCGAACCGCTGAACTGCCAGCCTTTCCATTGACAGTCGCTAAGACGCGGTGGCTCAGCGTCTTATCCATTGAGCCACCACATTCCTTAGAGCCAGCATAGGAAAAAACAAATTCAGAGTTCCTAGAATTCTCAAAATTAATACATGGAAGCTACACATAGAAGGCTATCAAAATACAAAGAGAGTGTTAAAATATCTTTAGTCCTGTGAGATTTGAGCACAGTACTTGTGTTTTCAGTTTACATTTTGTTTGTTTGGGAACCAACCAACCACCTTGTTAGCTGAAAAAAGTATTTGATTTCAATTCAGAAATGCTAATTTCAGTAATCATGAAACTCCAAAGAAGCCATTCTTAAATATAACCTTGTATATTTGGGGGGGGGGGGGTTCAGCTAAGCTTGCATATCATATAAATTGTAGGCACTAATGTTTTATATGGCTTATTAAGCTTTACCAATAGAAGCTAAACAGAAGTCAAAGTCATACTTCGGCCTTGTGAAGAGATCCATGTGCCAGCCTTACACATATCACAGCTAATAAGAAGTAAGGTCTGTTAAGATCAGTTTTTCAGAAAACTAGCGTTCCTTATCTATTGAATGTCCCTGCAGGGAAATTTTTACACTGAAGTATTAGAAATACTGTATGACTTGAGTTAGCTTCTCTGTATCTATTATCTAGAAACATTCAAATAACCATGTTTCATCTCAAGAAAGAAATTATTTTTTCTGTAGGTACCCTAAGTGAAGACAGAAATTATGTTTAGCTGTGTGATTTGCTGTGGCTTTTGTATGCAATAAAACTGAGCCACAAAAATTCATTCCAAAATTAGGAACTAGAGCAGTAAGACTAATGAACAAATGAATATAATATGCTCTCGAGCTGGGAGACCAACAAGCACTAAAACTAGAATATTTTGTGCATTATCAACTGTCTACCTTCTGCTCTGAATCTCAAATTGCTACTTTGCATTTCAAAAACATGTTTACATAAAACATAAAATAATGAAAATGCATTAGATACCCAAAGAAAACAATCATATTAATAAAAAAAATGAATAAAGCCTATTTTATATGTACAAGAAAAATGCCTATTTTTAATTGGCTTTCTGATTTAAAAAATAGATCTTTTGATAAAAAAGGCAAAACGGAGATAAATTATAAGTCTATTTAATATGGGCAGGATTCTAGTTTATATTTCTTTGGAGAGAGAAATAAAGAGAGAAGTAAAATTACTCACGATATTTAATGTATAAACCAAGCAATTTATAAAACGAAGTTCATAATGTTCACAAGGTCTTAAAGTTAGAGCCATTCATTTTAAAAGATCAATATTTGTTGGTCTTCTTGCAGAATATTTTATATCCTTGTCTGAATTTTTTTGTGGCTATAGTAATCCTTTAGATGTTCACCTGACAATACATTTTATTGAGGAAAGTATGTATAACGTAGCTCTGTCAATTAACTATAATCGTCCAACACTTTGCCTATTCAATTCCAAAGGCAATCTTAGTTGGTCTACTTGAAGTGAATGGGGATGATGTGTAGAAACTTCACAATTTATTGTTTCACTCAGAAAAAAGATGAATTGAATCCAAGAGAGAATTCTTCCTAATGCCAGAGAACTAACAATACAAAACTCAGTGTTTAGCCCCAAGAAATCAGAAGATCCAGGCAGTTCAAATGGGTATAAAGATTTATTGCAAGCTTACATTCTCTACAAGAATCTGAACTAGTCGTGGTCTAGAGGCAGCCTACGTAACTCTACAGGTACATTAAAAGTTACAAAGTGTGACCCACAAACCTAAAACAAAGTATTGGATTGTACTGCACTGATATCTTCCTTCCAGGGGTAAAATTCAATTTTTTCCCCTACCGGTTCTGTGGGCGTGGCTTGGTGGGTGTGGCAAGGGGAAGGATACTGCAAAATCCCCATTCCCTCCCCACTCCTGGGGGAAGGATATTGCAAAATCTCCATTCCCACCCCACTCTGCAGCCAGCCAGAGGTAGTATTTGCCAGTTCTCTGAACTACTCAAATTTTTTGCTACCGGTTCTCCAGAACCTGTCAGAACCTGCTGGATTTCACCCCTGCTTCCTTCCCTTTGTGTGACGGCAGAAAAAATACCAGCATCTGATTCATAAATCCTACAAAATCTGTCCTGTTTGACCAAGGCTGGAAATTTAACAGAATAACAAAGTCGGAAGGGACCTTGGAGGTCTTTTAGTCCAACCCCCTGTCAAGCAGGGAGAGCCTCACACAATGATTGTCCAATCTCATCTTAAAAGCCTCCAGTGACGGAGCCCCCACATCTTCTGAAGGCAAGCCATTGCATTGGTTGATTGTTCTCACTGTTAGGAAATTTCTCCTTAGTTCTAGGTTGCTTCTCTCCTTGATTAGTTTCCATCCATTGTTTCTTGTCCTGCCCTCTGGTGCTTTGGAAAATAGATTGACCCCCTCCTCTTTGTGTCAGCTTTGTGTACTTCTATAAATATATCAAATAAGACAACATCTGTACCATGTTTAATGTATGAAATCAGGGGTGGGTTCTACTTACCTTTACTACCGGTTCGCAATGGGGCCATGTGCGCGCAGAAGCTTCTGTGCATGCGCAGAAGTGTTTTTATGACGTCGGGGTCAGTGGGCGGAGCCTCCCGCTGGTTTTACTACCAGTTCTATAGAACCGGTGCAAACTGGGGGCAACCCATCACTGTATGAAATTCTTTACTTTTCAAAGAGTTAAACAATCATTTATATAATGATTAGCATATTTTATTGAGGAGGAACCTTTCCTGCTGGATGTGATGTGTAGCAATTGCAACGTTTGTTCCAGTTGAAGTTTGAGCACATGTTGGTGAACTTTTTATCCTCTGAGTCTAGACTTAGTGTAGTAGTTTAGAAGTTTTATCATTCCCAATTCTTGTGAATCTATAATCTCGAAGTCATTGATTGAGATGAATGTCCATAGAAATTGAATGAATGAATGAATAACTAAATAAATAAAAATAAGGCTATAATTAAAAATTCACTTTTAGGTAAAAATTCCAGGTAAGATAATATTTTAAAATAAAAGTGCATATATCTAATGAAGATTAGCAAAGCTGTTTTAAATGTCTATCTGTTATTTATTCATTTTAAATCTCAAGAGCTTCAACTAACACACCTGTACATTCTAGGTTAAAAAAAAACCCCGAATGCATTGCTCAAATGCCATGCTCTTTATAAATCTCAGAGCACTCTAACGTTATAAGGATTGAAGATAATAATGAAAATCAGCATGGCAAATGTAAAAACTGGCATTTGAAAAAATGGTTTAGGTGGAAACAGGGAGATTCAAAAATGTACAAAAAGACTGAGAATTTCACAAGTCACAGAAGAAATCCATGAATATTTATGATTATTTTGTTTTTGCCAGTTACAATGCAATGTTACCCTAGGGCATCTGAAGGGTGCCCGTATGGACTATATCATATAGTTGCCAGACAAAAACATGCTCTGCATAACTATCAGACAAATCTTGTAATGGTTTAGGACAGGGGTGAAATCCAGCAGGTTCTGACAGGTTCTGGAGAACCGGTAGCGGAAATTTTGAGTAGTTCGGAGAACCGGCAAATACCACCTCTGGCTGGCCCCAGAGTGGGGTGGGAATGGGGATTTTGCAGTATCCTTCCCCTGCCACACCCACCAAGCCACGCCCGCAGAATCGGTAGTAAAAAAAATTGTATTTCACCAGTGGTTTAGGAGTATCCCTTCTTTCTCTCTGTCTACATACCAAGGAGTCCAGGCTGATTTGCTTCTTAGCTCCTTGAGAAAGAGCCCTTCTCGCCTGCATCTCAGATTCCAAATATACTGCAATTATACAATAAGCTATTTCCATGTTTAAAACACTAGTCCAGTGATGGCTAACCTTTTCCGGACTGAGTGGCCAAAGCGTGCGTGTGCACCCGAACTCCCAAAATGCAATGCATGTGTGGCCCCTGTGCATGTCCCCTGCCCTTGCCCTCGGGCATGCGCCTGCGCACATGTGCCCCTGCATGTGCCGTGCCCCCTGCGCATGCACGTGTGGCCTCCCACATGCGTCCCGCCCCCCGCATGGCAGACACCTGACGACCAGCTGGCTGGGAGGAGGCATGCGTGCATGTGCGACGGAGCTGAACTGGGATGACAGCTCACATGCCCACAGAGAGGGCGCTGCGGGCCACCTGTGGCATTCCTGCCATAGGTTCGCCATCACGGCACTAGTCTGTGGCTTATAAACGAAGGGAGGAAGGGATGTAGCAGAATCAATTTCCCAGGTAGACAGTTATTCATCTAGTGAAGCTATTTCTCTCTTACCTTTCTGCTGACTTCAAGGCCTTAGATTTGCTTTTGACCCAATGTATAGTCACAAGAATAAAGTAAAAATAACAGAGTGAAAAACTATACATAAAAAAATAAAGTGATGATAGTAAGAAGTCATCAGAAAAACCAAGAGAAACTCAACTATTTAGCAGGTTTAATCGCCAGCAGAAAATGAGTCAGTGTGGCTTCCTGGTAACTGCCTGGATAAGTCCCTGCAGTTTTCTTGGCAAGATTTCAAAAGTGGTTTGCCATTGATCCCTTCTTAGGGCTGAGAGAAAGTGGCTGGACTAAGGTCACCCAGCTGGCTTTTGTGCCTAAAGCAGGACTAGAGCCAGAGATGGGCTGCTGCCAGTTCAGACCAGTTCAGGCGAACCAGTAGTGGTGACTCACTTTCTCAGTTGCTTCCCTCATGGAAAAGTATCCCATCATCAAATATCAAGTCAGGAGCATAAATGAATAAAATAGCAACTTTATATTTTAGCTGTAAGTATAACTTGCTACATGCTTTTTTTTCCTTCTCCTGTAATTCTGTGGTACAAATGTAAATTTATCCCAGAGAATTTTATTGGTGTTAATGAAAGTGGCTGTCAAAATTGCTTGAGGTAGAAGAGACTACTATTGACATGTGGTAAAACCTGACTATTACCTTGAGCTTATTCTCAGAGGAAACTGGAAATGAAAGTTATAGAAGTATAGAATGTTTTTTTTAAAAAAAGGCTGTTGAGTGAGTGAATGCAGATGTAGCAGGATGAACATTTCCCCCCAGAAATTTAAATTATACTTATATATTAAAATGGAACTTACTGTGGAGAAGTTTAAACAAGCCCAGGGAAGAGTATTGAATTAAGGATTTACCTAGGTATTTGCAAGTTGACATTATAGACACTAGAAGACTGTTTCCTATATTTTCTGAATATATTTTTATTAAGAATCAAAGTACTGTAAAGGACCAAATCAAAAGCATTTCTGCAAACAAGGAATGTTTAGACATCAGTACCCCTACAGTGCTTTGGATTATTGCTAAGTAAGAAGTTAGAAACTTTGCTTTTTTGTTTCTGTTCTGTATATTTCTGCTGATTGGATATTAGTCCTTGACTGCTCTAATTCAAAGGTAGATTCATTTGAAGGGTAGAACAGAATTTGATGGTTTTCAAAAAATTATCCTTAAATCAGGAGGAGTTTTGTAGCATCTTTCAAAAGTTTATGCCTTTTAATAAAATGTGTTCGTTTCAAATGACTACCAGACTCCTTGTGATTTTTGACTCCTTGTGATCATCCTTCCACTGAATGATCCTTGTAATTTTAAATAACATGTTAATTCAGAATAACAGAGTTGGAAGGAACCTTGGAGGTCTAACCCAACCCCCTGTCACGCAGGAGACTCTGTACCATTTGAGACAATGGTTGTCCAATCTTAAAAATCTCCAGTTGTGTGTTGGAGCACACACAACTTCTGGAGGCAAGTCATTCCACAGATTAATTGTTCAAACTATCAGGAAACTTCTCCTTAGTTCTAGGTTGCTTCTTTCCTTGATTAGTTTCCATCCCTTGTTTCTTGTCCTGCCTTCAGATGGCTTGGAAAATAGTTTGACTATTCTTTGTGGTAGCCTCTTAGATGCTGCTTCATGTTACACCTAGTTCTTCCTTTCATTAAACTAGACATATCCCAATTCCTGCAACCCTTCTATGTATGTTTTAGACTCCAGTCCAAATTCCTAAAGCTTTAACATAGCATATTTAATGTCTTCACTTACCTATCTTGGCTATCTTAGGTGACAGGAATTATCTGCAACCTTTTGAAATGCAAGAGCTTTGCATGTAGAAGAAGGGTTGTTTTAGGAATGTTTGAAATGAATAAGAGGTGAAATGAATAAGAGGATTTTTTTTTGAAGTAATAGATGGGCTAAACTTGTATAAAACTGTTATTGATACTGAACTCATATTAGCAAAAACAAACCGTACTTATAGTGATATTGTGTAAGATCTGATTAAGTGGACACTGGTCACAAAAGATAAATTAATCTTTAAGATTCTTGTTTTGTTACAATACCACAAGCACCCTTCTGAAATTGTAGGATAGATGTTCACATGCGTGATAATGTCCACACACTCTTGATATTGTCAGTTAGTTATTAAAATCTATCGTTACCAAGTGATGTGTTAATTTAAAATCACCTGAGCCGTTGACTCTAAGGTCGTGGCCAGTGCAGGATATGAAATTAATTAATCCAGCTTGCCACATTTCATTTATTTTTTAAAATGTACTTAAAATTAATTCTTTTTTCCTAGAAGACCTACAGTTGGGCAGATTTGTGGGTTTAGAGGCTCATATTGTACTGCCAGCTTCTACTATAACTTTTATACACCATAAATGGGGGCAGAAATGTAATCCAAAGAAATATCAATGTGGGAATTGCTCACTCGGTATCATTGTGGAAAACAGTCTCAGCAGTTTTCTTTAAAATTCTCATTTAAACGTGTAGGAGAGCAAAAAAGCAATATTTCAGTATCAAACTGTCAAATACATGTTTTAATAGAAATTGAAAGTTGTCTACTTAGGACTCCTGCATGGAAAAAAAATTAAACGCTCATATCAGAATAGGGGTATAGAATTTTAGTAATGTGAAATCCTTTTGAAATGAAGATAGACAGACAGACAGCTAGATAGGCAGGCAGGCAGATAGACAGACATAGATACATACACACATACACACACACATCAAATATTGATTTCAGTGCTGAAATCTGAACCGGTTTGCTACCGGTTTTCTGGCTGCACATGCGTGCTGTGCGCCAAATGTGTGCTATGCATGCACAGTGCATGCATGGTGTGCATCAAATGTGCACTCGTTTGTATACACAGTATGTGCCAGAAGGAGGCTTGGGAAGGTAAGTAGAACAGCAAGGGGGGGATCAGCTGTGCCGCGTGATTTAGCTTCACTAGAAAGCAGGATTTCCTGCTTTCTAACGAAGCTAAACCACGCGGTATGGCTGATCGTTGGAAATACCAGTTTGGAGGAACCAGCTTTTTTTAACTACCGGTTTGCCTGAACTGGTAGTTTTTATCGCTACAGGTTCACGCGAACTGGAGTGAACCAGTAGCATTTCACCCCGATTGTATCCATTTTGACCATTCCACATTTTAATTAGATTTCTTTCATGTTGTTTCCTTTGGCTACAGAAGAAGATAAATAAGCAGTAAGAGGCCTATTAGGTGAAATCTTCCACTGTTTGCATTTGAATTTATAAGAAGCATTATTAATAGTTGATATTATTGTGCACAGCAGAAATCATCTCCCACTCACAGATCTGTTGAAATGACCAGATTTTAACAGCTTGCCTAATTACTGATAACGTGGAGGCAAGTGGAAACTCTGGGTCAAGTGGGTAGCTGCATTATTAAAAGAAATCTCATTTGAAACAAAAACAAACATTCTTAACGTGGTTGTCAGGTTTTATACATTACCCTTTAAGCAAAGTTTAAATAATTAGGCGGTGTGAAGGCAGTGTGTTGAAACAGCAAACTACAGGTAAAACCAGATCTTGCATTCAAAGTTTCCATCTTAGGCATTTCTACATGCAGTTTTCCATCTCTCACAAAATACATGGAAAAAAGATCCCACAGTTCATGTTCATTCTACATTTTCATGTCTACTGTTCCTGCATCACCATAACCAGTGGTGAAATCCAAATTTTTTTACTACCGGTTCTGTGTGCATGGCTTGGTGGGCGTGGCAGGGGAAGTATACTACAAAATCCCATTTCCCGGGGGAAGGATATTGCAAAATCTACATTCCCATCCCACTCCAGGGGAAGGATACTGCAAAATTTCCATTCCCATCCCACTCTGGGGCCAGCAGGAGGTCGTATTTGCCAGTTCTCCGAACTGCTCAAAATTTCCGCTACCGGTTCTCCAAAACCTGTCAGACCCTGCTGGATTTCACCCTTGATCATAACCCTATCAGTGCCTACCCTTTTTGTTCAGCTAATAGGAAAGCAAGAAAATTATTATTCAATCTTCTCCCTCACCTCCTAACTCATCACTGATCATGGAATACGTGTTTCCTCATTACATACAAAAAGCAAGTGTAGTAAGTACTAACAGACATCCTCCTCATCCATTTAAATCCATGTTATTACACCCATGTTGTCTGGAGGTTTGCAAGTTAAGCTATGAGAGCAAAGCTCATTTGTAAAAACAATTAACTCAAAGCACTGAGCTTCTACCAAGGCTTCCTACCATCTGGGCTACATTACAGACTTGAACACTGGGTCCTATTTAACAAAATGAAATTCAGTGTAGAGAAAAGTAAAGTCCTACACTTAGGTAAGAAAAACCAAAATCACACATATAAATTGGGGAAAACCAGGCTTAATAGCAGTGACTGTGAGAGGGATCTTGGAGTCTTATTGGACAACCAGCTAAATATGAGCAGCGGCAGCTAAAAAGCCAATGCAATCCTAAATTGCATTAACAGAGGAATACAATCAAGATCAAGTGAGGTACTAATACCACTCTATAAAGCCCTATAAAGACCACACCTAAAGTACTGCATCCAGTTTTGGTCGCCACACTATAAAAAAGATGTTGAGACTCTAGAAAAAGTGCAAAGGAGAGCAAAGAGGATGATTAGGGGACTGGAGACTAAAACATATGAAGAACGGTTACAGGAACTGGGTATGGCTAGTCTAGTGAAGAGAAGAACCAGGGGAGATATGATAGCAGTGTTCCAGTATTTGAGGGGCTGCCACAGAGAGGAGGGGGTCAAGCTATTTTCCAAAGCACCTGAAGGCCAGACAAGAAATAATGGATGGAAACTGACCAAGGAGAGATTCAACCTGGAAATAAGGAGAAATTTTCTGACAGTGAGAACAATCAACCAATGGAACAGAAGTTGCCTTCGGAAGTTGTGGGTGTGTCATCACTTGAGACTTTCAAGAAGAGATTGGACAGCCATTTGTCAGAAATTGTGTAGATCCTCCTGCTTGAGCGGGGGGTTGGACTATAAGGTCCCTTCCAACTCTGTTAATCTGTTAATTACCATGCTTCATGAAAAGTCTTCTGAGTTGCCAAGGTAAAATTTTGGCAATTTTGCAACTGAATGCTTTTCCAAATAGTAAGTAGAACGTTCTAAACAATACCTATTACAGAATACCAAAGTCACAGAACAGGGCATTGAATCTTATAACTAGAGAGAAAATGATGGTTGACCCTAATCCAGGAATCAGGAGGCAAAGTGGAGCAACTCTTTCTGTCAATTGGGAAATAGACCAACCATGAGTGCTGCAGAGATCCATAGGAGAATATCAACTTGGTGGCTTCCAATAAACAGAAACAAAGCCAAAAATAGATTCAGCTTCCCAGAACAAACAGTATTGAGAGCTATATCAGATCCAGAGAAGCAGTGATGTGTAACTGCTATTGGGATACTCATTGCACTCTCTGTCTCCTCCTAATTTTATCTTCATTATTCCTTTAGAAGTGGCTATTTCATACCCTCTGAGCACATTTCATCCTCAATAATCTATTTTTGTGAGTGAGTCTCCTTAGGGATTTTTTTCCCTCCTCTCTGAACTCTCGCAATTCAATGTGTGGCTAATTACTACTAACCTTGAAGAACTGAAATCATTTTTATTATATGTAAATGACATGTTCCTGAAAAGCATAGCCAAAGCAAAACCATAATTATTTGGATTTGTTTCATATAGATTTGGAATGATCTCTATTTTATCATACAGATCTATATATCAATGCAATTGAGAGAATCCATAGATATTTCATGAGAAGAGTCCTTCTTTCCTCTACCCGCAATAAAATAACTTATGCCCCAGACTTCAAATTTTGGGCTTAGACAATTTAGAACTACGCCGACTTCAGTCTGACCTAAGTGTAGTACATAAAATTATTTGCTACAATATCCTACCTGTCAATGACTACTTCAGCTTCAACCACAACAATACACGAGCAAATAATAGATACAAACTCAAGGTAAACCGCTCCAAACTCGATTGCAGAAAATATGACTTCAGTAACAGAGTGGTCCATGCCTGGAATGCACTACCTGACTCTGAGGTTTCATCCCCAAACCCCCAGAACTTTAACCTTAAAATGTCTACTGTTGACCTCACCCCATTCCTAAGAAGTCTGTAAGGGGCATGCATAAGCGCATCAGCATGCCTACCGTCCCTGTCCTAATATTCCTTTTTACTCTTACTCTTTTCATGTACTCAGATTATGTTTATAATTTTACCTTTATCTAATATATGCTTGACAAATAAATAAAATAAAAAAAAATTAGTTGCCTTTTATACCATTGAATTGACTCTCATGGCTAGAAATCTTGAGACTTTCCTGAAACCATCGTTGCACTTTTGCTTTGCCTCTTCATTAAAGTACAAACTAACTGACAGTGTAATTGTAACAAAGAGATATATTATTATTATTATTATTATTATTATTATTATTATTATTATTTTTCCAGCCACATGGTTAGCTGTAGGACAATCAGTATATCTGCGTCTATAATCTTGCAGAACCTAATAGAGCCTTCAGTAAATCTAGAAATAAGAGTCAACCAACATTGGAGCATACAAAATGTGCAGCTGATCTCATACCTGTGTCCTTTTACTTGCGAAGTCTCTCTCTCTCTCTCCCTCTCTCTCTCTCTCTCTCTCTCTCTCTCTCTCTCTCTCTCCCTCCCTCCCTCCCTCCCTCTCGCCCTGCCCTGCCTTCCCCAACACTTTCATTGGGCTAATTCATAAAAATATGCATAAACACATTATTTCAGTCTGGTATGCTCCAAGTGCAAATAGTTCATATTTCCCAGAATATCATTTATCCTTCTTGACAGCAAGGACTTGGAAAAAGCCATAAGCCAAAGTGTGAAGGAGACATGGGAGCATGTGATGCACTCATAAACCATTTTGTGACTAAAGGGTAGTTCACTGGAAAATATCTATCGTATATCATCAGTTATGGGGAGTATTACATTTCCCCTCATTCTTTTACAGCATCAAAAATACAAAGCTAATTTTTCTTTAATTAGCACTGATTTTTCCTTTCAGGCAAAATATATATATATATATATATATATTTCTAAGATTCTTTATCAGGATTACATTGATCATGTCATCTTATCACCCAAGTTCACCATTTTATCTTTTTTTTTAAAAGTGTAAGCCTCAATAGCTTTCTTCCTTTCTTTCTAAGTGACAACAATGTCACTTAGCTAAGATATTCTTGATGCCAGTTCATAATGGGAATCCTTTCATGTGCAGTAACATGAGTTCAGAAAGTGAACCAGTTTGGTGGAATGGTTTAAACACATGGATGAGGAGTTGGGAAACCATGAATTCTAGTTCTGCCTTTGCTGCAAAATCCAGTTGATACGTTCGGGTCAGTCACTCCCTCTCAGCCTTACAGAGAAAGCTGTGGCACACTACTTTAATAAATGTTGCCAAAAACCTGCCTGGACATGTCTATGTATTTGCCAAGAGTCAAGACTGAATTAAAGACACACAAAATATTTGTGCATTGTACTGTGCATGTCAATATGCTTCTGTCTGCTACTGACTTCAGTCTTCCTTTTAAAAGAATGCCCATGACAATATTTCTAAGCCACAACAGTCCTTTTGTGTAGAATATATAACTTTCAGGGAGTCTCATTTTATGACAAAAGGTCCTGTTTGTCTTTGAGAAATAAATTAATAGCTTGGCATTTTGTAGAAGGTCCTCACATTAGAGATTCAGCCATATTTTCAATATAGATGTTGTTTGTTGCCTTACTGCTACAAATTAATTACAAAATGCTTAGGTGTCATACCATACCATTGTGTGCTTGTGAAAGATTTGACATTTTTCAAATATCTTTACAAGCATAGAAGAATATGCATTAATTTAGAAAGAATGTTACATCATAAACACAGTTCTTGTTGTTTTATGTCAAAAGCATCTTTCTTTAAGCTTGCACAGAACTGGACTCTCATTTTTAGGCTCTAGGTTCAGTGATGGCTAACCTTTTCTGGACTGAGTGCCTAAAGCGCACATGCGAGTGCCCGAACCCCCCAAATGCAATTCCTGTGTGAGCCCTGTGCATGCGCCTCACCCCCCACGCATGTGCATGTGGCGCCCTGCACGTACATACACCCCACACATGCGTGCATGCCCCCCACATGTGCACCACTCCACAGCAGAGACCCAAAGACCAGCTGGTCAATGGGAGGTGTGCATGCGCAGCAGAGCTGAACTGGGACGACAGCTTGTGTGCCATCAGAGAAGACGCTGCGTGCCATAGGTTCACCATCACGGCTCTAGGTAATCAGATAAAGTTTATTTTGTATGGTGAATGGAGGATACCAGTGTGTAAGAGAGCCAGAGAATGTTCTCAGTTTTTCTTACTTCTTTATATATCAATGATCACACTGCATGTTACAAGAGTCTGAAGTGAGATTTCTTCTCTTTGTTTCCTTTTCCAAGAGTTACTATGCATTTAGTTTGTATAATGGAACATTTGAGAGGTAGACCTTTTGGGAAATGGTAAGTTTCCAGACACTGTCTGGGGTTCACATATTATACTAAGCTAGAATAAGCAACAACGTTTTTGCAGTAAGGCACCAGATTTTCTGCTTCTCTGCTTCCAAGAGTCATAGAGTATATGCTGATTACCCAGTGATGTCATTGGAGGAATGGTCTGAAAAGCTTAGGCTGGTTTTTTAAACCATGCAGAATTTCAATTCTCTAAAATAAAAAAAGATGAACCTATTTATAACTTCTTAAAAATTGTGAAAGGCAGTAAAATACATGCCAAAGAGAAACTTTCAAAATATGAACATTCTCACAGCTGAAATTTGTTACTTTCTCATCATATTTTGACCTGAGTTGTGGTCAAGCCATAAAACTAGGCTGAGATCACATAATGTCCAAGGGTTGCCTATATTTGAACTAAGCCATTAGCCTAGGCATTGGTGCCTCTAGCATGTCCTTTATGGCTTTCTACAAAACAAAAATCTGGCAACAAAAAATGGATTTTGGCCGAGTAAAGTTTTGCATATCACTCTCTCTCCCCCCCCTCCCTCCCTCCTCTCTCTCCCTCCCTCCCTCCCAGAATGAGGAGGCACTGGGAGTGTAATGGCTTTGAAAGATAAGTTCTTCTCACCAACTGGTACCAAAACTAGGCCAGACAATTTTGGCTTCATCTTTCCTAATGTGTTCAGCTGGTCATTGGATAGTTTCCTGATGCATTGCAGCCCAGCTTGGACCAGTAGAATTAATCTTCCGCCCCTATCATTGTGGTTTTCAAATGTCAGTGTTTAGACTCATACAATGCAAAAAGCCAAAACCAAACAACATTTCTGTTTATTACATTATGTGTGATGATGATGATGATGATGTTATCCATTCAGTCATGTATGACTCTTGGCGATTCTATGGACCAGGCATTATCTTTGATGGTGTCCAGCCACTCTGTTCTTTGACAGCCTGGTTTCCTTTTTACCACTAATTCTCCCAAGCATAATTGTTTTCTCCAATGATTTCCTCCATGACATGACCAAAATAAGTGAGACGCATTTATAGGATTTTGCCTTCCAGTGACATATCTAGTGTTATGTGCTCCAGTACTTGCTTATCAGTCACCTTTGCTGTCCAAGGAATACTCTGGGTTGATTCTCTTTGCTGTCCAAGGAATACTCTGGTTGATTCTCTTCCCCTCTTGCTTTTTTAAGATCCACCTCTCACAACCATGGGGAACACAATAGAGTGGTCTAACCTACCTTTGGTTTATGAGCATGATTGATGGACAAGCACTTTAAGATGGCCCTGCTTTGCAATGTGCATGATGCTGTTGTAACTGCATATAATTAATGATTTTACAGAATTCTTGCCATTCTCTGTCACAGCTTGCTTACCTATTCCCACGGTGTTGAGAATTAATTGGCTGCAAACCAGGGGTGGGTTTTACTTACCTTTACTACCGGTTTGCAATGGGATCGCACACGCATGTGCAGATCACTTCTGATGATGTCAGGATCAGTGGGTGGAACCTCCCGCCGGTTTTACTACCAGTTCTATAGAACCGGTCCGAACTGGGGGCAACCCACCATGGCTGCAAACCCAGTAACCAGAAATTTTCTGTTTCAAATGTGTCAACAGCAGGATTTGCAAGCTTCACAGTTTTACCCTTTCCTTTTCCCTTCCCTGCTCAACTGTCTGAATCCATTTCCTTGCCAGAAAAATATGCAGAGTTGGCTGATGTTAAGAAAAAGAAATGACTACCTTGTTTCCTTACTGAGCAGGTGACAGGGGACTAATCAACTCAAGAGCTGAGTATTTTATAACATTTTTGGATAAAAATGGTGAAAAGATCTACCTCGCCAGGATTGCACTTATGTTTTCCATACTCAAGAAGACCTAAACTTTGAGGGCTGTTCATAATGACAGACTTCAGAACTCTGTGACAGTTGCATATCGCTACCCAATGCCTCTTATTTCAGATCTGGTAAATGGCATTCAGACTAGACCTGAGAAGCACTTACGGTTTGATCAGAATGAAAGACAACCAACAGGAGTAGAGAGAATGTTAAAGCCGATAGTGCCACACACAGCAAAGAGTTATGGGCAGTGATGAATTTCAATTTTTTTTTACTACCGGTTCTGTTGGCATGGCTTGGTGGGCATGGTGTGGCTTGGTGGGCATGGCTTGGTGGGCATGGCAGGGGAAGGATACTGCAAAATCCACATTCCCATCCCACTCTGGGGCCAGCCAGAAGTGGTATTTGCTAGTTCTCTGAACTACTCAAAATTTCCGCTACCGGTTCTCCAGAACCTGTCAGAACCTGCTGAATTTCACCCCTGGTTATGGGTTACTCCTCTTCCTTCCATAACATTTACTGAGACTTTGGTAGAAGGAATGGCCGTGACCATTCCAACCTCCCAAAGCCAATCCAAAAGGACATCATTATTGATAGCATTGAAAACCCAAGATAGATCAAAGAGAACAAGAATGGATATACCTTATTTACAAGTGCCATCAATGTGTTTCACTCCTGTACCTTAATATTGGAAAAAGCTCAGATTATCTGCTTCATCCAGAGTTCTCTGCACTTGCTACACAATTGGCTTTTCAACAACCTTTTCTAAAAAGAGAAGTTTGGAGACTGGACAAAACCTGTCCAATTCCTCAGGGTTAACAGATCCAAATTCTTCCCAGATAACTAACCAGCGTGAACCACAGTCAGATGGAAAATATTTGTGTGATTTTCCACAGTTGTATTGTTTTGAGTTCCTGGATCTCTGCAGAAGAAATATAAATAGATTCTCCAAACCACCAGAGAAGATGAAAGTTATAGATCTTAACAACTGGACTATAGGGGTCTTTTTTTCCCTAATATAAAACTATGCTACTTCAGGTTTGCAGGATATAGCAGCTATCCTTGGTTTCCTGTAATTGGATTTCCCAGTTCAGAGATTATGTTCTGCAGTTGCCAACTACAAGATTATCTTCTCTAATCTCCAGTTTACAGGAAGCATCTCTATTATTTTCCATTAAAGAAAAATTAAGTCCTTGTTTTCACTATTCTATATTGTAATCCTTAACAGCCTGTCCGTGGAGTCCTGAAAATTCTATTTTTGGCAGTGTCATAGAATAATATAATTAAAATTGAACTTTGAAGTCATGAAATCCAATAGTTCTCATTCCGAAACATCCCAAACTGGAATGTCCAGTGAAAAGTTGATCAGCACCTTCCTTAAAAATTGTTTACACTGCCCAACTCCTATAACAGTGAAGAAGCTTTTCCTAATACATGTTATGACAGCAGTTGGGACTGCTGTCCCTAAGTGATGTGGTTGTCAAGCATAATGTTACATGACTGCTTCACTTAGGGATGGCAATCTTGGCAGTCCTGACTGCCATTGCAACCTCAAGATTGGCAGGTTGTTAAGCAGCAAAAGACTGGGGCCTGAGGTAAAGAGTGTGGAAGTGCCACAGGGGGCTAGGGGAATTTGCACAGGCCGCATGTGGGGGCCTGTTGGGGGAGGGTTTGGAGGGCCAATCCCAGGTTGTGCATGAGTTAAGAGAGGTTAGGGAGGGCCTGCAGGGCTATTGGAGGCTGTGCATGGGTGGGGATGACTGGAAGCAGGAGCCACCTAATGGACTCATTTACAAGCTTCCCTGTTTGGTTTCCACACTGATTTTGTTTGTGGTAAACTGGCAGGGAAGCTTGCAAAGGGCAGTCACTTGAACACAGCTCCCTGGAATGTTGTCATCAAGCCAGATTGAAGCTGGGATGCTGGACTGGCCAAAACTTTGGGAACCAGTCATATGTCTGTTTTTTTCAACATTGCTATAACTTGGAACAATTGCTGAACAAACAGACACGAGCTGAGCACTAGCTGTCTTCAACTATAACCTGTTACTTAGGACCATTTTTCTATTTTTGTTTTCATTGCAAATAGAGAATTATTTTGACTATTTGCATCTAAGGAACTTTATTTGCTAAGAAGTAGGGCTCTGAAGGAAAATTAGAAAAAACAGATGGCATTAATATGAGCCCAAAAAGATGTGTGCTCCTATTTAAAAGGAATATAGAATGCTGTGATGCTCTTGGTAACCTCACTGGAATTTTTTACTTTCATAAAAAGTGATCTCCAGTTTCATTTCTTTTCATATCTTTTTGTTTTATGTATTAATACAGTAGCATCACAAGTTCACAACACTTAAAATATTTCCTTGTCACAATATTGTTACACCTTATTGAAATATAGAATGTATGCATTTCAGAGCAGACAAAATTGTGGTTCAGGCCTCTGTACACTTAAAATTGAAAAATTATCCCTCATTATTTAATCATAGCTATGGACCATGGCTTTGAATACTATTTTACAAGTAATCTAAAAGTTTCCAATGTTGCTTTGTTATAAATTTTGCAACTACTAGTTAAGAATATCCTGTTTTGTGAGGATAAATAAAATAGGTGTTGTGTTTTTTTTCTATTTATTTTTATAATCTAACTATGGTAATTGCTAAGCTAGCTATGGGAATGTCCTTTTACAAGGACTATGGTATTTGGGACTGGCAACTCCATCACTAAACAACGAGGTCATAAAGCGTAACGTCACAGGACTGCACTAACTCACCATGGCAGTTGAAACTTCCCCACTGACTTTGCTTGACAGAAGATGGCAGTGGAAAGTTGCAAATAGTGATCATGTTGCCATGGGATGCTGTTTCTCCCGTAATTGCAAGCTGGTTACCTTGTCACATAGGGCACTGTCGCAGTGTCCTTTGTCCACAACAACACTCGGACAGCAGCAAAGATCAGTCGTAAATCCTCCTCATTCAGCATCATTGTAAGTTGAATGGTTGTTGTACAAGTAGTTGTTCAACAAGGACTGCCTATATAGCAACATTTTCTAAAGCGCAAATTCCATAAAACAGTGGTCTTTTGTAATGTAAATGTATTTACTTTTTATAAAATGTATTTCCCACCTATCTCACCATGTAAATTTGGCATTAAAATACTTTACCTGTTACAGAGCAATCTAATGCTATATGTCCATGTATGTTATGGCTGTATCAAACTATGGAATGCTTCTGTATGCTAAAATCTCATTATCAACTGTTATCAAATGTTTGAAACTACTATTTACATACTATTTAAGTGGTCCCAATGCATTTGGAATAAATTATTTTCTTTGGGAAATAATTTAGGCCAATAAGATTTAGTATTTCAATATATGAATTCTTTTAAGACCACTTTGATTCCTCCTGAGTTATTTTAGATAGATAGCTTATGTTACCAGTGTACAATTCAGTATACCACTGAAAGAAAGCATTTTTTTCATACTGTGTAGTTAAGAACCCTTTGATGAAACAAAGGGTAAAATTATATATAGTTATATATAATTAATATACAGTATAATTTAAAATAGCTTAAAGATCTGATATAAAAACACATGTCTCTATTCAGGTGTTTAAAGACATTACTCATGGAATAACAGCCACAATTTTTAACTTGTCTTCTTAAGAAATCAGGAAGCATGTGTGAACAGTTCGCACTAGGAGCACAAAGTTTGAAAAGAAAAATTAGCTTTTTCAGCTTCCATCACAAATGGCTTAGAAGAGAGAAAGCATAGATGCACATTTTGTTCTCCACAGAAAATACACCTAGAGCCCTTGAAGTTGTTTCTTGCTGCTGTTTTACACATCCCCTCCCTGATCAAAGAATTAAAAAACATTGGTGATATAGAATATAGAATTCTGCTACTTCCAGCAACATCTTCTTTGACATTGTATTCATGGAAACAGTTGAAGAAAAGGTTTCTGGGTGGCTGGTCTATAGCTCAGCAAATATTACAATCAACAAAGCAGCTATTATGGATCGAACAATATATACTGTAATACAAATGCAAAGTATGTCCCTTGTTAATGTCTAGCTCGTCTGCTTTGTTGCAAAATATTTTAGGCCAGTTCATTCAGCTATGCTAACTGATAATTCTAATGAACCAGTGATAACCACAAAGAGAGATCAGTAAATCATAGGATACCTAAATGGAGTAAGACTCATTGCAAGTGAGTAATAGTTGCAAATGTCAATAACTTGAATTTCTGAGGATTAGTCATAATGACAAATCTTTAAAAAAATATCTGTGTTCACTAGAGAGCTCTATGCTTAAGAATTCATAGTAATGACTCTTTACTTTGTAACCTAATGCTTCAATTTGAATTTAGCTTCTATAAAATGTAATTGTATGTTTTCCCTTATGGAAATGACTAGCCTAGCTAAATTTTAGGCTAAATCTTATCTTTCAAACACACTTAAGTAAAATAAGTTGTGGGGTTTTTTTAGCTCAGCCTTTCCTAAGTTGGCACCCTCCAAATGTATTGAAAATTGAAGACCCAGAATTCTCAGAAGAAAATTTTAGGCATTGTAAATCAGCACTTCAGGTTAGGAAAGCTGCTGAGATGATTGCATGCATTAAAGACTTTTAATCTGATAACTATACATAAAGGAATGTTAGACAGATTTTCAGAATTCTGAATTTTCAGAATTTTCTGGATTTCTGCTTTATTAGTTCTGACATGTATTATTTAGGACATTGGTTCCCAACCTTTTGGGCACCAGGGACCAGTTCTGTGGAGAGAGGTTTTTTCCGTGGACCGAAGGGTGTGCTGCCTGCATCCCATGGATGGGGCTTTGCTTGTTGCGCATCCCAGTTTTTGGCATGCTGTGGACCAGTGCCAGTCCCTGTACCAGGGCTTAGGGACCCTTGATTTAGGATATCAAAGATTTTGCCAATGCACAGTATAAATTAATGTAAAGTGTTGCCAAGAAGCACATCCAGTGCAAATTATTCTGTGAATTTTCCTCTTTGAAATGCATGATTATTTGAGATTTGTTGCTAAAAAAGGCGACAAACAAAAACCAGGGAAGTAAAATGTTTCCATTCTCCAAGTAGTTATATTGAATTTTCAGATTATTACCGTGGAGGCCTCTTGAAGTACTACTACTGGGACCAACTGCAGAACCGATAAAACTATTTGCAATTATAATACTTCGATAACATGTTATGCACATTTGATTCCAAAGAAAAAGGAATCTGTTTTTACTACTGTTAAATGTATATTTATTCAGGATAGCCTTGCATTATGAAGCTTTTTCTTAGGCTGATTTTATATCTGCTACTTTGGGGCATGTATATCAGAATCCTAACTTAATGGAAACCTAAAAGAATACATCACAGAGATATGAAAACCTCAGATGCAATAAGCACTGTGAAAAGCATCTAGAATTGTATAATTGGACTTACATTTTTAAAAGATACATTCAACTATTTTAAATACAGAAAAGAACATTGAGATGTTTTTTTGTTTTTCCTGGTTTTCTTATTTATCAAGTGCTCTCTAGGTGATGTGCAAAAATCTGTATAAAACCACTGTATCCGCATTAATAACATTTTATAGAGTAAAGGATGCAGTCACTAAAATCAATAATTTTAATTTAAACCACAGTAAGGCCTAAATAAATAGTTGCCCTGCCTATTTAACTTATATGCAGAGCACATCATGAGAAAGCTAGATGAATCAAAAGTTGGAATTAAGATTGCCAGGAGAAATATCAACAACCTCAGATATGCAGATGATACCACTATAATGGCCAAAAGTGAAGAGGAACTAAAGAGCCTCTTGATGCGAGTGAAGGAGAGTGCAAAATTTGGCTTGAAACTCAACATCATGGCAATTCCTCTCAATTCCTGGCAAATAGATGGGAAGAAATGGAGGTAGTGACAGATTTTATTTTCCTGGGCTCCAAGATCACCGCAGATGGAGACTGCAGCCAAGAAATTAAACGGCGCTTGCTCCTGAGAAGGAAAGCTATGGCAAATCTAGACAGCATACAAAAAAACAGAGACATCATCCTGCCAACAAATGTACGTATAGTCAAGGCTATGGTTTTCACAGTTGCAATGCATGGCTGTGATAGTTGGACCTTAAGAAAGGCTGAGCGCCAAAGAATTGAACCATAGTGCTGAAGCAGACTCCTGCGAATCCCTTGGATTGCAAGGCGATCAAATTGGTCAGTCCTAGACGAGATCAACTGTGACTGATCTTTAGAAGACCAGATTCTGAAGATGAAACTGAAATACTTTGGTCAACTAATGAGAAGGAAGGACTCACTGGAGAAGAGCCTAATGTTGGGAAAAATTGAGGGCAAAAGGAGAACGGGATGGCAGAGAATGAGGTGGCTGGATAGAGTCACTGAAACAATAGGCGTGAGCTTAAATGGACTCCAGAAGATTGTAGAGGACAGGAAGGCCTGGAGGAACATTGTCCATGGGGTCGCGATGGGTCGGATATGACTTCGCAACTAACAACAACAACAACAACGCCTAAATATAACAGGCCCACCTGATTAGTTGCAGATAGGAAATACATATGGAATTAAATCCAAATTTAGACATGCTTAGGGTGGATCGATTAAAATGCATACCCCATAGCCATGGTTAATTCGTTCCATTTATTTTAGTAAGTCTATTGGAATGATAAGAATTGTCCCAATCCATGGTTTCCAATTCAGGTTTGTAGTATATCTGTGGTCTTCAAAGCTGGACGAGGACAATTGTGTTTGAAAATAAGCTGCAGTAAAATATCCTTGGGGATAACTACAGGTGATCCTCAACTGACGACCCCAATTGAGCCCAAAAGTGAGGCAATTGTTAAGTGAATTTTGCTCCATTTTATGACCTTTCTTGTCACAGTTGTTAAGTGAATCACTGCAGTTGTTAAATTACTAACATTTTGTTAAGTGTATCTGGCTTCCCCCATTGACTTTGCTTGCAAGAAGGCTGCAAAAGGTGATCACATGATCCTGGGGCACTGCAGCCATCATAAATACGAGAGAGTTGCCAAGCGTCTGAATTTTGATCACATGACCATGGGATGCTGCAATGGTCAGAAGTGCAAAAAACGGTCTTAAGTCACATTTTTTCAGTGGTGTTGTAACTTTGGTCACTAAATGTACTGTTGCATTGTGGATGAATTTAATATTGTTTTACTCTGTAACTGCTATTATACCTCAGCACTCTTTTCTTAGGTTTTTTCCTTTCATTGTTCTTATCCTATCAATCGGTTTAGGCTTGGCACCCTCAGTAGATTTGGACTGGTGATTCCTCTGATCTGATTATATCAACAAATATTCTTTAAAATCCTAGGAGTCTCACAAGTAATCAAATAAAGCAGCACTGTGAATGCACGAGGCCAGGCAAAGGAAAAACTAAAGAAGTTTTGGAAAAGTAGCCAAGAAAATAAATAAGTTAGGATTAGATTTTTGCAATATTACTTTTGTTTGATTGATGCAGCAAGTGAGTAAGTGATACAAATTAGCAAGCGTGATAGGTCAGATTTTAAAACAAACACAAATGCCAGTACAGAAATGCATTCTGTAAATGATGAAAATGGTTTTTGGATACGAGTTCCCTTAACCATTCATTATTGTTATTCCTTTTCTAATACATTTCCAGATTACCTACAGGTTTCCTGAAATAGAATTAGAATGTTCTATGCAGAATTCTTAATTTCTCAGTTTCTGACATGGCATCAAAGGCCTTTCAAATTTCCTTGCATTTGGATAAAGGGGAGATGGGCAGATGTTTTTGTTCATTATGTATTAGGGCCATGAAACAGTTCACATTTAGTTGAAAATTATTGATTCAGAGCACAGAAGTATGCAAATGAAGACATAGCTATTGTCAGGTGTAATCTTACAAATATATAATCTTGAAAACAGATGCATCTGCTTTCATGGGTCATGGACAGGTGCTGAGTTTATTATCTTCAGACAGGTAGCTGTCCAGTCTTTTCTTAAAAACCTCCAGTGATGAAACAGCTACAACTTCTGAAGGCAAGCTGTTCCACTGGTTAATTGTTCTCACTGCTACAAAGTTTCTCCTTAATTCCAGGTTGCTTCTCTCCTTGATTAGTTTCCATCCATTGCCTTCTGGTTCTTTGGTATCTTGCCTTCTGGAAAATAAGGTGACCCTCTCTTCTTTGCGGCAGCCACCCAAATACTGGAATACTCCTATCATGTCCTTCCTTTCTCTACACTAGCCATACCCAATTCCTGCAACCGTTCTGCATATGTTTTTGTCTCCAGGCTTTTAATCATTTTAGTTGCTCTTCTCTACACTTTTACCAAAGTCTCAGCATCTTTTTTGTAATGTGGTTACCAAAACTGCATGCAGTATTCCAGGTGTGGTCTTACTAAGGATTTATAAAGTGGTACTAATACTTCACATTTTGATTCTGTGCCTGTTTTTGTATAACCAACGATTGTATTAGCTGTTTTGGCTGCTGCTGCACACTGCTGACTCTTGTTTAGGTGATTGTTCACTAGCACTCCAAGGTCCCTTTCACAGTTACTGTTTTTGATCTAGGTTTCACCTAATTTGTACTTGTACCTTTGGTTTTTCCTGCATAAGTGTAAAACCTTGTTTTTTTCCACATTAAATTTCATGTTGTTGGAAGTCTATCATTGTTCAATTGTTCAAATCTGTCAAAATCTTTTTGGATCCTGAGCTTGTCTTCTGGGGTGTTGGCTATCTTTACCAGCTTAATGTAATCAGCAAATTTGATGAGTTCCCCTTCTATCCCTTCATCTAAGTCAGTTTTGAAGATATTGAAGAGTACTGGGCCTAACATGAAACCTTGTGGTACTCCACTGCTTACTTCCCTCCATGTGGATGTAGTACCATTAAGGACTACCGTTTGTCAGCCAGTTACAAATCCATCTGGTGCAGGGGCGGCTTCTACTTACCTTTACTACCGGTTCGCAACAGGATCGTGCGCATATGCTTTCTTCGCTCTTGCGAAGCCTTGCTTCTGCGCATGTGCAGAAGCTTCTGCGCATGTGCAGATCACGAATGACTACATCTGGGGCGGTGGGCGGGGCCTCCAGCTGGTTTCACTGCTGGTTCTTGTGAACCGGTCTGAACCGGGGCAACCCACCACTGCTCTGGTGGTAATGCTATCTATCCCACATTTTACTAGCTTACCCAGAAATAGGTTGTGGTCTACTTTGTCGAATGCTTTGCTGAAGTCTAAGTTTACTATGTACACAGCATTTCACTGCTCTACTAGTCACTTTGTCAAAGAATGAATGAGATTGTTTTGGTATGATCTGTTTTTAACAAACCCATCCTGGCTTCTAGTTATAACTTTATTTGTTTCTAGATGTTCGCAGATATGTTTTCTGATAATTTTTTCCAGTATCTTCCCAGGTGTTGATATTAGGCTGATTGGTCTGTAGTTTCCTGGGTCTTTTTTTTTTTTTTTAAAGATGGGAACCACATCAGCTCTTTTCCAGTCCTCTGGTAGTTTCCTGGTCTCCAGGATTTTTGAAAGGTATGATACCATGGCTCTGAGATAACATCTGCCAGCTCCTTCAGAGCTCTGGGATGTAATCTGTCAGGTGCCAGTGGTTTATACTCATCAAGATCAGACAGGTATTCTATTACCACTTTCTTGCTTATCTTAATTTTTATTTCTAGTCTGTTTTTTACAGTTATGTTTTTGATAAGTTGGACTATAGTTTATTTTTGCATGAAGACTGATGCAAAGACTGAGTAACTACCTGTTACTTCCTTGCCATCATCTCTGTTTAGTGGGCTGACTATTTCTCTGACTTTTTTCTTGTTATTTATATGTTGAAAGAAAGGGTTTTTAAAAATTATCTTTGACTTTTGTTGCAAGTCTTTGTTTATTCAAATCTTTTGTCTAGCCTGCAGCTCTTCCCCCTGCTTCCCAACACTATTCCCATAGTCTTCTATAAGAATCTAGTAAACAAGTACTACAGGATAAGATTTAAAAGTCTAGAGTTTCTATAAGCATTTTAAATACTGCACAAAATATGCTGCATAATTTTAAAAGTTTCCATATTATATGCCTCCCTGTCTCCATTTATACTATATCTACCATGCAGTATTTAAGTATCATTTTTCTAGATCTAATAAGAAAAAATGCATTTTGCCTATATTTGGATTATAATCTTTTTCAATGTTGCTCGATCCTATGCCCTCATTGATTATATTTAATGGCTATCATTAAGGGTTTCCTTAGACTGACGTGGTGGCCTAAGGGTGAAGAAGCTTTGCCACCCAATCAGAAGGTTGTGAATTCAATTCTAGGTAGCAGCAGATGTTTCTCTCCTAGGACGTAAAGAAAAAAAATCTACTGTGAACTCCACAGAGGAGTCAGGAAGGGCATCCAGCAAGCAAATGCTCAGCTCCATCCAGTCACCCCAACTCTACCCTGAATAGGCATTACAGGTCATAAAAAGGGAGTTAAGGGTTTCCTTGCCCCACAACCTATTTATTTATTTATTTCCCAGAACTCTTTAGAATTCCCTCTTCAGTCCACAACACATTCATAATGCCTCTAGGGAAGGAGAATATCATTGATGTGAATGTAACCTTTTGGTGTTTTTTAAGTTAAAGAAACCTTGTGTATGTGTGGTTTTATATCTAGGTTTGAATGCTCTATATCAGTGCTCTCCAACCGGTGGTCCGCGGACCACTGGTGGTCCGCGAGAAAATTTTGGTGGTCCGCAGTGCACCAGGGTGGAGGAGCTGTTCCATGATGAGCAATGGCCAGTCCTGTGACTAGAACTCTGGAATATGGGACTGGCCAGGCAGCTCATGGTGGGGCTGTAAATCTCCGCTGTAGAGGGAGGTTTGTGCAATTTGCAGCTTTGCAGCACAGCCAGAATGAGGTAATGGTGCAAGGGAGGGTGGCGGTACAAGCGGGCTGAAGCAACGGGTGGCGGCAACCCCGGGCTGATTCTTCCCCCTGCTGTAGCTTCCTGTCAGCTAAACCACTAGTGGCTGTCCCCATCCCTTGCCCTCCCTTCCCAGTCACTCCTCGCCTGGCAAGGGAAAGGGGGCAAGGGGGGATGGAGATTCACTCTATATTCCAGAGCGGGAGCGAAGCTTCGTTTCTTGCTGGATCTTGCAGCCGTTTCTTCTGGCCCTTGTTGGTGCTCTGTGCACCTCGGTCTCTCAGCATACGCTTGACTTCCTCTCAGCCCCAAGACACATGAGATGGTCCATGAGATGGGACAGGAAAGAGAATCAGAGAATCAGAGAGAGAATCAGAACGAGACAGAGAGAATGTGAGAGAGAGAAAGAAAGAGACAGAGACAGAATCAGAAAATCAGAGAGAGAATGAGAGAGAGAGACAGAATGAGAGAATCAGAGAGAATCAGAGAGAATCAGAATGAGACACACAGAGAGAGACAGAGAATGAAAGAGAAGAGACAGAGTGAAAAAGAGAAAATGATAGAGAGAGAAAGAAAGAGACAGAATGAGAGAATGAAAGAGACAAAGAGAAAGAATGAAAGAATGAGAGAGAGGGGGGCAGAGAGAGAAAATCAGAGAGAATGAGAGAGAGACAGAATGAAAGAGAGAAAGAAAGAGACAGAGAGAAATGAGAGAGAGAATGAGAGAGATAGAGAAAGAAAGAGACAGAGAGAGAATCAGAGAGAGAATGAGAGAGACAGAGAATGAAAGAGAAAGAGAGAAAGAGACAGAATGAGAGAGAGAAAGAGACAGAATGAAAGAGAGAGAAAAAGAAAGAGATAGAGAGGGAATCAGAGAGAGAATGAGTGGGAGAGAGACAAAGAGAGAGGGGGAGACAGAGAAAAAGAGAAAATGAGAGAGAGAGAGAAGGAGAGAGAGACAGATAGAGGAGGGAGAGTGCCTGAAGGACCCCATCCTGTCACTGGGAGTCCAGGCGCTTCAGCAAGCGGCGCGTTGGATTCGTATTAGTGGTCCGCGGGATTTAAAATTATGAACTTGGTGATCCCTGAGGTCCAAAAGGTTGGTGACCCCTGCTCTATATCAGTTCTACTATCTCGCTTTTACATTTTTGCTTCCTCCTGCTAACTTTTTGTTTGGATTGTCTCAACACCTCCTATTTAAAACATCTGGGCATAATTGAAAGGTAGATTGAACCTGCAGTTTGGAGGAAGCCTGCAAAAGACAAAGACAAAGCAAAAGTCACGATGGAATTGCTATATTGCTTTCCCAGTGCTTTTTAAAGTATCATTATATTATTACTTTTCCTCCCATTGCTTTTAATAGCAAATAATACTAGGAAATTTTTCATTTGCAAGGACCAGTCTAATTTCCCCTGGTTCTGATAGACCCTGGAGATCTAAATTCTTCCCCAACAAACTACAGACATTCCATTTTGTTCTCAGTTGTAGGTAGTCTGCTGCTGTTTACGGAGACTTAGGCTTAGTTGGGTTTCTTTTTATATCTATATCTGCAGGATCACAGCCTGAGTTTCCAGTAAGTGCCATTCTGCTAATAAGCAAATCATCTTGTTTACTTTCTCATTAAATTCCTTCAAGAATTTTCTTAGTGGGGAAACCTGTTTCAGCTCACTGCTCAGCTTTAAAGAAAGAAGAAGCTATGCAACAAATATGCAATATAAACCATCATTCTTAGTTGACTGTTTTCATTTTGCCTTTCTAAAAAAAACCCTTTCCTGGTTTGCATTTTAAAGCACATGATCAGCTTCTCTACAATTCAAAATAATTCTATTTATCAACTTGAAACCGATACCTCCAATGTTATTTTTAATACAAAAACAACTTATATTGAGCGTTTTTAGATTAGGTTACAAGAAAGCATAATCTGAGGGAAGGAACTTGGTAAAGAATAGCAGCAATGCCTATTTTTGACTGAAACATTATCAGTTAATATAAAGACAACAGACATGAAAGAAAGAAAGAAAGAAAGAAAGAAAGAAAGAAAGAAAGAAAGAA
>WNWU01000021.1:2336638-2368708 GCA_012654045.1 Ptyas mucosa
AGAAAGAAAGAAAGAAAGAAAGAAAGAAAGAAAGAAAGAAAGAAAGACGAAATTACGAAATACGAAATACAAAATACAAAATACAAAATACAAAATACAAAATACAAAATACATATTGTATGATGTGAAATTACTTTTAAAAATGAGACAAAATCTAAAAATGCCTGCAAGTATTAAAATGTGAATTTTCATGGATGTTATTTAAAATTTCCAAGGGTGTTCAGAATCGGCAGGGGAAGTTTCTGGAAACTAAATCCTCCATCCTTATCAGTATAAAACCTCAGGGGTCAGCATCTTTTTTCAGGTAGCAGACATCACCTGACAACTTCATGAGATATTGCGAGTGCTTAAAAATAAACAGAGGATTTTTATTCTCCATCCTCGGGAAATGATGGAATTCTGCTGACTCCTTATGTGTAGACTGTAATAGGCTGAATGAAGGATAAGTCAGACAAAGAGAGGTGCATTTTGTGAGAATCTATAATTTCAGCTGTAGCTGCTTTTCTCATGTAAGAGTACTTATTCCTAAAAGAAGTAAGTGTGGTATTTCACAGTGCAGGTGCCATGATAGGGAAGGTACTAGATGGCATTACCATGTCCCAGTATCAAGCACAGGAAATCAGGAGTTCAAATGAATATAGGCTTATTGTTAAACTAGTGCTTTTACAAGAATCTGAACTACTAACAGTTAAAGCAAATTGGTGGCAAATTAATGGAAGTCAATGGAATTCAGGGCAGGCTGGACTTAGATTTCTTAGGGGTATGAAGAACTTGAGACTGATGATGCATTTGACCCATCCCTTGGGCTCAGCCTATTCATCTTCTATATATAGTGTCTCCTGGGTCCTTCGGATGATGTTGTTTAATAGAAGAGACTGGTCCTGTAAAGAATATAGCAGCTGTAATGGGGAAAGAGTTCTTGGCCATGACATGGTCTTGAAACAGAAGCTGTGTGTCTAAGTCAACCCTCTAAGGTATTCGAAACCAGGAACCCAAAATCATGAGTACATACTACCTTTAAGGTAAAGTTATAGTAACCGAGCTTCTGAAAGCACTTCCCCAGTGAGGATAGATTCTGAGATGCTTTCTCCATGCCCATTCCTTCTTTGGCTTAGATATTTCTTACCATACCGTTGTCTAGGTTGTAGCCTTTTCCTCATTTCTCAAGGTTATTCTCATGTCTAGAAAAGGACCATTCTGACAATCTTTCTCAAATATTTATTTATTTACTCACTTACTTACTTACTTATTTACTTTTCTATCTATCTGTCTGTCTATCTATCACATTTAAGAACAGCCCCTCTCACTCACAAAGGGACATTGGGTCACATGCAATAAAACATTAAAAGCATAAAAACAGTATATAAAAATTTAAAAAGGCAACTTTCTTAAATTATACTTCTGATTTGAGATCAGGTTTCTCTTGTAAAATACTCAATACTCATGTAAAATTCAAATACTCAAAAGTATTTGCATTTTACTTATGACAGTAAAATGTTCCCCAAATCATTAATAACAAGTAAGAAACTTGGTAAGTGTTTTCCACTTACTGTACAGGTCTCTAGATACATCCTGATCTTTTTGTGTGTGTTGCAATTTATATATTTTCTATATTTCTGTTCTTTCCTATCCGACGGTTTTCCTTCTTTTTTCCCCACATCCTCTGCCTACTTCCATTTCAAAATTAACCTTATGCTTACATGGGTTCTTTGAGTCTTCATGGAATATTGCAGAAAACCTGACTGGAGAGAGGTTGCAAGAAATTGCAGAATATTAATCTTAGTTTAAAGGGTTTCTCCACTTGTCATTTTTTCAGATTGCAAAAATGTGATTTCCATGGTATTTGAGGGCATGCAATACACTGAGAAGTTTGTTTATTTCCTGCATTGATTTATAAAACTGCCCTACTCAGGACTTTATATGAGTCCTAGTCCAATTCCTATCAAGAATCAATCTACTTTCTATTTTTATTTTATTTTTTGCAGCTTTTCCTTGATTCAGAACTTAGTCCCACTAGAATGGCAATACATCAAGAAGTGGCAATGCATAGACTTCAAATACAAATATTGCTTCATTTTAGACATCACCACTATATAAAGTTTATTTATAATTGTATTTCCTTGCAAAATATTCAGAATTTCAGCCCAACTAAAAGAAAGAGATAGCAAACAAGCTTTTCCTGAAAAAGTGGTTTCTGCCACAATTATGAAATAGCATTCAAACATAAGTTCAGTTAATAATCCAAATAAATGCAAAGGTCACAATATTCAATTCCTTAATCTGAAATATTTTGCAACCTAAACTAAGGACCCTTTGGGAGGAAAGCTTGTATAGCTTTGTGTTGGGAGAGTTTAAAAAATGGTGCAAGTAATTGAGATAATGAAATAGATCCTTTATTTAGCAAATTCAAAAATAACATACAGGTAAATTTAGAGGTGTTCCTTATCCAGTCATGTCCGATTCTAGGGGCCTGTGCTCACCTCTGTTTCTTAGCCAAGGGAGCCAGAGTTATCCAAAGATGCTTCCGTGGTCATGTGGCCCATCATAACTATATGCCAAAGTGCACGGAACGTTGTTACCTTCCCACTGAAGTGGTACCTATTTATCTACTCACATTTGCATGTATTCGAACTGCTAGGTTGGCAGAAGCTGGGGCAAGAACAGGAACTCACCCTGTCGCGTGCTTGAATCTTGGTCCCAGGCTGTCAGCTTTCCAATTGACAAGTCTTTAAGCACTGAGCCATCACACCCCAAGTATAAAAAGTAATATACTGTATAACAAATATGGTCTAAAGAGCAGGGAATGGATTCTTTGGAGCCGGATGTGCTTTCAATCCAGTTTTTGCCAAAATTAGGGATAGAGATAGGAACGTTGAAGTTTAGTGCAGAAGACATATTTGGTTTATTTTGTCTAGTATATATGTCAGGCACAAGAGAATGTGTTCCTGTTAACACATGTAAAAGAAAAGTAAATACAGTTTGGCACTACAGCTTCTGTGATGTTACTCAGCAAAGGGATTTAGTAAAATATCTGACAGCAGAGAGTTGCTAAAAAAAAAAAAGGGATCACAGTGAATCGCATGACTAAATCATGATAAAGGAGATATATTTTAGACACGTCTGATCCTGATGGCTGGCTGATGGTTATGAATTACATACCACTGTCATAATATTCTCCTACTGACTGTATAATCTGAATCTGATTTGGTGGATAAAAAAAAATAATATTGTCAGTTCAGGGATAGCCACCTGCTTTGCACAGATTGTGTATGACAGAAGACTGCGGCTTTACTGTCTTAATCAGGAGTTCATTTGAAGAGCTACACTTAGCAGGGCTTCAGTGACAATAAAAATGTTAGAAAACATGGCATATGGTGTCATAAATTATATATGTTAGTGCAGGAAATATACAACTTTTTTTCCCTTCACTGTTTCTTTCCATGGTACCATATGGTACCCAGCAATGAAAGCCTTGGCTTATAAAGTTTACAGCTTCCATTACAAGATAGTTTCAGATTGTGTTCTCCATTATTCTATTTCTTCATTAGTCATAAGAGTCATTCTCCCACCAAATTCTCTATTTCCCATAAAATTCCTACATTCTTTTTTCTCTTTCAAGTTTGTTATTCACACACACATGCACACAACACACACATGCACACACAGTCTTTGGTACTGTTTCATTTTGGCAGGGCAAGTGAAGAATATTAGTTATGGTGGCGCAGTGGTTATAATGCAGTATGGCAGGCTGACTCTGCCCAGAGCCAGGAGTTCAATCCTGAATGGCTCAATGTTGACTCTACCTTCCATCCTTCCGAGGTCGGTAAAATGAGGACCCAGGGGACAATATGCTGACTCTGTAAACTGCTTAGAGAGGGCTGTAAAAGCACTGTATATAAGTCTTAAGTGCTATTCCATATTCCCAGCAGGATTACCCAAGACACGAAGACACAAACACACATACTTAACTAAAATCTCTAGCACAAACTCTTGTGCTCTCTTAGTAGGGTTTGGGAAGAAAAATGTATTCCTGATTCATATTTGCCTGGAGTTAGTATTAGAAGGTATTGGATATAGAAGCTAACATTATTCAGACATTATCTCAGTGGTCTAAGACAGTTAGAAGAATTTCTTCCCTTAGTTCATTCCATGCTTTGGTCAAAATGTCAGATGCCATAATTCAGAGTTCAAAAGATTTATTTAGCGCACAAGGCAAAAGCATTCAGTATTGAGTGTGACTGGTCGTTGCAAGAGACGCAAAGCCATTTTACAGGCAGATGTAAACAACAGATCTGCATATTTCTAGCTTTAGATTTTACAAGTTTTGCTTTCCTAGCCTAATTTCTCACTCACTAATTGACATATTTATCTCTGTTACTATGAGCATTAGATGCTCATAGTAACAGAGCATTAGCCTTAGATTCCTTTCTAATTTATGTACTTTTCTCTTTTGCTTTTGTATTAACTTTTCTTTTAAAATGGCATTAGTTTAGCTTCTTAATACAGGTAGTCCTCAATTTACAGTCACAATTAAGCCAAAATTTCTGTTGTTAAGTGAGACATTTGTTAAATGAATTTTGTCCCATTTTATAACCTTTCTTGTCACAGTTAAATGAATTACTGCAGTTGTTAAGTTAGTAACATGTTGTTACGTGAATCTGGCTTTCCCATTGACTTTCCTTGTTCAAAAGGTTGCAAAATGAGATCACATGAACCTCGGACACTGCCATGGACTGAAGTGTGAAAAACCGTCAGAAATCACTTTTTTTCAGCGCCATTGTAACTTTATACAGAAAACTAGAACAAATGTGGGATAAACAGCATTACCACCAGATGGATTTGTAACTGACTGACAAACTGCAGTCAGCGTGTAGTTCTTAATGGAACTACATCTATATCAGGGGTGGGTTCTAAATTTTTTTACTACAGGTTCTGTGGGCGTGGCTTATTTTGTGGGCATGGCTTGATGGTCATGTGACAATTCTTTAGGATTTAGCAGAGGTACTGGTCTACCAGGCTTTTAACTGCTTGCAGAACTGTACCAGTCTACTCATGTATTTTTGCAGGCACCGGTCTACTCATGTATTTTTGCAGGCACTGGTCTACCCATTTATTTTTGCAGACACCGGTCTACTCATTTGTTTTTGGAGGCACCGGTCTACCACCAAACTGCCTTTTACCACTGATCAGCTGTAGGGTGGCCCTTTGAAGCCCCGCGGCAAGAGTTTAAACAGTTTTTTTCCTTATAGCCCATCAGCTAGGACTCAGCAGGCAGCAATAGATTGGGGGTGGGGCCAAATAAAAGGAAAGAATAACATGGGGGGGTGGGGCGGGGGGGCAGAACCGGTTCGGTGACTTCATATCATCACTGCTACCAGCTTGGCAGAACTGGGAGGAACCCACCACTGATCTACATGGAGGGAAGTAAACAATGGGTATATCAAGTTCTGTTTTAGGCCCAATACTCTTTAATATATTCATAAATGATTTACATGAGGAAATAGAAGAAGAGCTCATCAAATCTGTAAACATGACACCAAGCTGGCAGGAATAGCCAACACCCTAGAACGGGGTGTCAAACTCAATTTCATTGAGGGCCACATCAGGGTTATGTTTGACCTAGGGGTGCAGTCGTGGGCGTGGCCAAGGTGGGCATGACTAGCTTGACATCACTCGTGACAGGGGTGCCTGTGGTGGCCCGAGCCCTCTGCCAGCAAAATGGGCTCCCGATCTCCGTTTTCGGCTGGGACAGCCTCTTGCAAACCTCTACCAGCAAAAACAGAGCTCCATTTTCACTGGCAAAGGTACCACAGGCCGGTCCTCCATTGTTTCCAGAGTGGCCCCAAGGGCCAGATCTAAGCACCCCGTGGGCTGAAGCCGGCCCGAGGGCCTTGAGTTTGACACCCCTGCCCTAGAAGTTAAGCTCGAGATCTAGATGGATCTTAACAGACTTGAATACTGGGCGCTATCTAAGAAAATGAAATTCAGTGTAGAGAAAAGTAAGGTTTTACACTTAGGAAAAAAATGTACAGGTACATATTGGGTGAAACTTGGTTCAATAGTAGAATTGCGAGAGGGATCTTTGAGTCCTAGTGGACAATCTTTTAATATGAGCCAGCAGTGTGTGGCAGCTGCCAAAAAAGCCAATACTATCCTAAACTGCATTAACAGAGGGATAGAATCAAGATCACGTGAAGTGCTATTTCCACTTTATAATACCTTGGTAAAACCACAGTTAGAATACTGCATCCAATTTTGGTCACCACAACATAAAAAAGATGTTGAGACTCTGGAAAGAGTGCAGAGAACGACAACAATTACGATTAGGGAGCTAGTTTCTAAAACTAATGAAAAATAGTTGCAGCAATTGGGTATGTCTAATCTAGTGAAAAGAAGGACTAGGGATGACATGATAGCAGTGTTCCAATATCTAAGTGGGTGCCACAGAGAAGAGGGAGTCAGGCTATTTTCCAGGAAAGACAGGAAGCAATGGATGGAAAAAATCAAGGAGAGAAACAACCTAGAACAACGGAGAAATTTCCTGACAGTGAGAACAGTGGAATGGCTTGCCTTCAGACATTATGGGTGCTTCATCATGGAGGCTTTTAAAAAGAGACTGGACAGCCATTTCTCTGAAATGGTACAGGGTCTCCTGCTTGAGCAGAGGGTTGGACTAGAAGACCTCAAGGTCCTTTCCAACTCTGTTATTCTGTTATTCTATTAATCTGAACAGTCACTAAATTGAGGATTACCTGTAATTACTGTACTTTCTAACAGGACCAAGCACAAGTAGTCCTTAAATGTCAACTTTGGCCCAAGTCCATTGTGGCCTTAAAGTCACTGACCAGTTACTTATCTAATGATTGATTCAGACTTCGATTGCATTGGGATCAGATATGGATAAATTGCCATATTTATCTATATCTATACTTGCTGAATGCTAAATGCACCAAAGTAGTCATAAAAATGCACATAAACAATGCAGATCATTTAAGCAGTGATGAGCTTTAGGCTGACTGGAGTTGGTCTGTTTTTGCAGTGTCCTGATTAATTCCTTATCTAAGTAGCCTTCCAATTGGTCCAATTTCAAGAAAGTCCAAGAGAACTGGTTATTTATTGACACATTCTTGACAGATCATTTTTATTCAAACTATAGTAATTAGCAATATAGTCAGAGTTATAGTAATTTCTTTTGTTTTCTGCTTTCTTGTTATATCCATGTTACATGAAACATTGGTACCAACAAGTGGTAAAGACAAGGTACCTTGGTACTCAACTGCTTTGAAACTCATCCAATTTGGTACTCAACTCATTTTGACACAAAAATTTTGTCCTGGTTATCATAATTTCTTTGGTATTCGGCACACAAGCTAGAACTAGTCGGTGTTGTCTACCTTGTGACTCACTACATTATCCCTTATGTGAAAAATTTGTTTGGTACTCATCATTTTTGGTAATCATCACATCTTCCAGAACCAATTAATGATGAGTACTGAGTTACCACTGACTAGTTGCTTTTGGCACATGTTGTCCTGTATGCCAAGTGTCACCAAAGTCCAGTTTTATCATGGTCACATTATTTGGGTAAGATAGGATTGCATATCTAAAGGTACATGTATTTTGAAGACTGTTGTCTCACCTTATCACTTATGACATATAAGCAATGTGCTTACACACTATCAAGATAGGAACCTGAGTGGCGTAGCAGGCTAATGCCTCCTATTAAGGCAGCATTTAACATCCAGCTGCCTGCAATTACTGCGAGTTCTAATCTCACCAGGCTCAAGGTTGACTCAGCCTTCCATCCTTTCTAAGGTGGGTAAAATGAGGACCCGGTTTGTTGGGGCAATAAGCTGACTTTGTATAAATATACAAAAGTGTGAAGGCTATTGCTTAATGCATTGTAAGCCGCCCTGAGTCTCCAGAGAAGGGCCACATATAAATGTAAATTTAAAAAAATTATATCTCTATAAGCAAATGTATTCTATGTATAAAATTAATTGACCTCCTCAATAAAAAATGAAAACCACTTTGCTTTGAATAGCTCATTCTGGTCATTTCAGGAAATGCAAGAACATCCCCTCACTTCAAAGTTAACTTATTATTGGAGGAAAATACATGTTCCTTTTAGTAATTATAATAAATGCAAATTCATACATTATTTTTAGTTATCCGGTTTATTTATTGCTTGGTATATTTCAATTGCCAAATGTTAAAATGGTCAAATTACCTCAAAGTATTTTCCAACAGTTGCATGAATCATTAACCAATTCTGCCTTTTTTAAGCTCAAACATTCTTTCGATTATATCAAACAATTTCAGTTTCATACTGAAGAACATTATGTCATTTTTCTAAGAACTAGGAAATTACTGAAACGACCAGGATGAGCTATTCAAAGCAAAATCGTTTTCATTTTTGTTGAACAGGTCAATTAATTTTATAAGTACAACATAACAAAAAAAAAATGGTATGCAGATTTGTTTGAACCTTCTTGCAGATTGACAAGGGTTAGTTTGAAGCATAAATATTTTAAATAAAAGAAATAAACGAATAAAGTAGATACTCGTGAGAACCAGTACGCTGTTGTTGTCAGCATACTGATGATCAGAAATATTCCCATGCGGCTTACTAGATGCTTTGCTTTCATTTTCCAATGATACATAGGAGAGGCCTCCAGAGCAGCTGTGACCTTTTCCAACCCTAGAGATTTTAAATGGAAAGGTCTGTAAAATTCCAGAGCAAGTATAGCACGTAGGGAAGAAGTCTGTGGACAGAAGAAAACAGGAGGTTTCTTTCCAGGAGAAAAATGGTAGACCTGATCTCATCGCCATGGGTTATTCAGACAGTGACAGCGAATCTGAGAAAGGATTTTACCTCTCTGGAAGTAGTGATGAAGAATACAATCTCGAAACTGAAAAAAAATCAGAGTTAGTAATTGCCAGATTGCATTTTCATAGTGCTTTTAAACTAGGCTGTAGCACTGGATCTGTCTGAATGGCTGCATTATGACAAATACTTAGATTAATCTAATAAAAAGACTGACTGCATGCTTAACAAATTTATCACGTTTTAACCTACAGGTATTAATCTTGAGAGGCATAACTAAACAACTTAAAAAACATACATGGTGAGGAGTGATTTGATCAGATCTGGAGTGGTGTGTGGTTACAGATTTACTGATGGAATATTTATTAGCATATGTTCTTAAAAAATCATTGTAATGCCAGTAGGAGCAATACCGCATTCTGATATATAATTCCATGACAAATTGTGTATTTCCACATAATGTTAAATTATCTGTTCAAGGGGAGGTGTAAAAAAAATCCTCTATTGGTTAAACAATATTTCTATATAAAACAATAGCTGCAAATAATCCTTCAACAGCATAATAGAAATATTGTGATAGTGATACTGGAGCAACGTAGGCACTTTTTAAAGGGATAAGTATCTGTATCCATATATATCAAGCTTTAAATAATTGATTTTTTTCCCCAAATGCAATGGCAAATACGGCTTCCAATGATTGTTGCATTTTTGGAAGCCAGCCTCCCATGCCTTTTTCATGGGTTTTGCCTATTTTATCTTTCTTTCTTTTTCTGAACAGACATTTAGTGTTCTGTTCAAAATTCAAAATCCGCTTAGAAAATGAAAAGTCGTACAATTTTCTCTATTACCTTTTCTCTCTTCTAGAATGCATTCTAGCTCATGTTCTGACTAATTTTCTGGGCAGCAGGACCCACTTCCAAGCAAAACTCTTAAGCCATAATCATTTTTTGTTTTGATTATGTAACAATATCCATGGCCCTACACGGCACCCAGTTACATTAAAAAAGTTACTACGTTTTCTCTTGCAACATGCTTGTGTCCCATTTATTTCTGTATTCAAAGAACCTTCGTTAAAAAGTTGGTGTCTTCAAAGCTACAGAGTTTGGTGAGAGACTAAAAATTTTTAAACAACTTCTTTTCAGAAAGTTTTGTCCGTCCATTTAAACACTACATATCTTAAAGATATTTTTTTTTCTTGATATAATTGGAATTCATACCAAACTGAAACCTATGTAGGGATGCATAAGGAAAAACCAAAAGTAGGAAACATATTAGAACTTATTTATTATTTTCTTCACACACCTGTTTTCTGAACAGAGCAAGTCCACATTAATTAGACTCCTCCCATCTAATGCAGCTTGATTCATTAATTGTTTGCTTTTTGCCTTTCTCTATTTATAGAAATGATAGATTGTGTGGACGTCACTATACTAAAATATCCACACTTCTTCTGTGACCCATATTAATATATAAATGTTCTGCTTCTGCTAAACGAATTGCCAAGTGAGAAAAGGATGAATGAAATGATCTTTTGAGAAAGCATTAAAATGCCGGAGCAACATTTCTACTGGGGAAATGATTACAGTGTTGATAATGGTTTGTAAACATTTCTCAAGAGCAGCAAAATTAGAATAGCATTATTTGTCAATTTTTTTTTAAAAGCATGATATATCTGTAAACATAATTCTTATTTGCAAGATGCATTTGTGTCCTAATGTTGCATAGTAGTGTAGAGATAACTGCCTGGCCATTTTGTATAAAATGTGTGGTGTTGTCCTTTCAGGGAAGATGTCAGAACGGCTAATGTTATTAGTGCGGAACCCGTGACGTGTCTTGTCATCGACAGAGAGTAAGTATGCCACTTTTCAGCATTGATACTAATTATCTCAAACTGCCAGTCACTTTAATTCTGTTTAGCAACTGACCTTGTTTAATCTTGGAATATTTGGCAGGAAAATATTTCACTGACCTGGTCTTGAGATCAAACAGACATCCAACTGAGTCACTGTTTATTAGAGGCATTTGATAATAACTCCAGTTTGAACAGAAACATAAAAATGCTTGGCAGGTTATCATACAGCAGAGGAATATTCATAGGATTTATCTGAATTTGAAATAAGTCAAGGTTTCTTTCTGTTGAGGTTTCAAAATTCTCAGTTCCCTGGTTCAGTCATTGCTTTTTGTCTGTTCCAAACATGCTTGGGATATGAATAAAAACAATGATTAGTTACTGCTGAACAGTTAACAATTCTGTTGTTTAGCAGCTGCACCCAATGAAGGCATTATGGTGTTGCTAAGTGAGTGAGCTATCATTTAGCCTACAACAGACTGAATGTGCAATGTTTCATTTTTCCCCTCCCCTCTATTACACATTATGTAGGCTGTAAATAACCTCTTTTAATGAAAATTTCAAATTTAAAGCTTACACAGAAATGAAAGGAAGAATTACATTTGGGTCTCTTAATGGGGAGAGATTCATGGAGTAAAGAACAATACCATTTTTTTCTATAAAGCCAAATTTTTGTAAAACATTAGAATGCATACTTATGTATGCTTCATCTATCTAGAAGAAAAGAGATGATAGATAGATGATAGACAGATAATAGATAGATAGATAGATAGATAGATAGATAGATAGATAGATAGATGATAGACAGACAGACAGACAGAAAAACAGAGAGAAAAATAGAAAGAGAGGGAGAGAGGTGATAGACAGAAGGGCTTAACAATATCCTTTACAAGAATTTATATTTACTGAAAGGTTTCTTAGAATATGAATGGAAATATCCATTTTTAATTTATGATCCACTGAAATTAAATTGAAACCCATCTCTTACAAATAATTGAAACTGTTAGAATTGCCAACAACGTGATACATATACAATAATTTTTTGTATTATAAAATAGCCATTAAAATGTACACATTTATAGAAAAGAATTAATGAACGTCGGATATTTTATTGAGAAAAATAAAATAATTATTTAAATAATTATTTATATTTGAGTAATATGTCAAATATTTTGCCACTGGAATTTACAATGACAATTTAAACAACAAGGAAGAATTAATTCAGGATTAGTGCTTAATGATGGGATAATTCATCTCTAATTTTATGGGATCAACTGAATATATTTTTCTTTTGCTGCTGACAATGTCCTTGTAGTACCAAGTGGGTGCAAATATAACCTCTAAGACTAAAGTTAATCTACTGCATGCCAGAGAGTTCAACATTGTGCAATTGAATACGAATGCAATAATGCTATTTATAGTGAATGTTTTTTCAGTTGCATTGTGACCCTAGAGATTCTGACTTTGTTGTCAGCAGATCTGTGTCCAGCTCTCATTTAATTATATACATGAAACTAAGTGGAATAACTTGTAAATTAATGGAAACCTTTTAGGTTTTGTTAAAATGTTCACACTTAAAGCCTTAGTGAATGGTTTCTGTCAATATCTTTGCAGGTACATCTCAGATAAGTTACCTTGAAGCTATTGATATTTTCGTATGAGTCTCATAAAAACTGTGTTCATATACATGGGTGTGAATGCCTTTGAGAAGTTTTTGACTCCTTAACAAGTCCCTAAAGTTTTCTTGGAACAGCTTTTGGAAATGGTTGGTCACTGCCTCCTTTCTAGGGCTGGGAGAGAATAATTGGCCCAAGGTCATCCAGCTGAGAATAATCGGCCCAAGGTCATCCAGTAAGATGGACTAGAACTCACGGTCTCCCAGTTTCTATCATGATGTCTTAACTACTATACCAAATTGGCTGCAACCTCAAGCTGAACTTAACAAATCTCCTTATGTAGAGCTTCTTCTGTAGAACTTTATTGTGTTTTCTGCCATAAGGATTTAAAAGAAAACTAGATAAATTCATGGTTGATCAGTGACTGCATGCTGTATGGCTGTATGACTCCAACAGTTTTAGATGTTAAAATACCATTTGCCAAGTAGCACAAATACCTGCTTCTAAGTTCGGGGTGGGGTAGAATCATTGCTAAGCAGCTACATTTTGAGAAGACCTTCTTGTTTTCATTTATGGCCAAACCTTCCATGAACTTTCATAATCCAGCCAGGTTATAAACCACGCAGTGATAATCTTGTGTAAAACATATTACTGCTATAGGAGAAGAGCTATGTGGCAAAAATCAGAACAAGTCTGGTAGCACTTTTTCTGACTGACTAGCGAATTTTATTAATATGGGGCTCAATGCTCAGGTCTGTCAAAATCATTCTGAATTTGAGTTTATCTTCCAAAGAATTAGCAATTTCTCCCCAGCTTTGTCATCCAGACATTCGATGAGCATCCCTTCAATCCCCTCATCTAGGTCATTTATGAAGATGTTGAAGAGCACTGGGCCCAAAGACAGAACCTTAAAGTACCCCACTCATAGTTATCTAGATGTAGTTCCATTAAAGACTACATGCTGAGTGCAGTTGGCCAGCCATGAGTTGCCATGAGATTTTGGCAAAAACTTTGCAGTAGATACTATAGTTTATTATGTCCTAGCAACAGGACATTAATGGCCTTATCTCTCATATTGCTGAACAGTTCTGTGTCAATACAAGACATTTTTGCCAGTTGATGAGAATAATTGTTTCTTTGTTTACTTATTCACTCTATTTTCAGTAACCTCAATTCCTATCCATTTTCCTCTAATCATTCTAAACACTTAATTGTTGAAATATCAAGCACATTATATTTATGGAATAAATAGACTCTTCAACAGCAATTATAAGTACAAATATATTTCCATCTCTCTTTCTCTCTATAGTTACATCATATTACTCTTCCTTCTATAATCTATCTATGGAGATTCTCAGTCATTCAGGTCATGGTTGTTGCAAAAGTTCTTCTTCAAGAGACAACTAGACTTTCTGGTTTTTCTTTGAAGACCTTTCGCTTCTCATCCAAGAAGCTTCTTCAGCTGTTGGATGAGAAGTGAAATGTCCTCAAAAAAAACCCAAACAAACCAGGAAGTCCAGTTGCCTCTTGAAAAAGCATCTTTGGGACATCTATAATCTATCCTGTCTAATCATCAAAACCTTAAGTCACAAATTCATTGTTTTCATTCTTACACAAAAAGTTCACTGAACCCTTTGGCGCAGTGGGTTAAACTCAGTGGTGAAATCCAAATTTTTTTACTACAGTTCTGTGGGTGTGGCTTGGTGGGCATGGTGTGGTGTGGCTTGTAGGGCATGGCAGGGGAAGGATACTGCAAAATCCCCATTCCCTCCCCACTCCTGGGGGAAGGATATTACAAAATCTCCATTCCTACCCTACTCTGGGGCCAGCCAGAGGTGGTATTTGCCAGTTCTCTGAACTACTCAAAATTTCCGCTACGGGTTCTCCAAACTGCTCAAAATTTCCATTATTGGTTCTCCAGAACCTGTCAGAACCTGCTGGATTTCACCCCTGGTTAAAGTGCAATATTGCAGGCAAACTCTGCCCACAGCCTGGAGTTCGATCCTGATGGGGGGTTAAGGTTGATTCAGCCTTCCATCCTTCCGAAGTTGGTAAAATGATCACTCAGATTGTTGCAAATAATGCTTGCAGGATAAACTGCCTAGATAGTGCTGTAAAGTGCTATGGGGCGGTATATAAGTATAAATGCTATTGCTGTAAGAGGCTTCCATACTTTAGACATTCTTTTGTCTAATGAAATAAGTTAAAATATTCATTTCAGCAAAAGCTCTCAGCTTCTCCAACTATTCTTCAATACTGGGTGGTGCCAACTCTTTCTATCTCTGTGCATGTAGTAATCTTCCTGCTGTGGTCTTATATTGAAATCATTTTCCACAGCTTTTTTTACTAACTGTTTATCCTCTTATTTTAAAAGGAAAAGTTCTGGCCACATTCACTAAACCCCAAAGCCCAACACTGTCCAGCAGATCCCAGCCATGAAAGCTTACACCAGTATAAAACTGGTGTTGTTTTTCTGTGCCCTTCCTGGAAGAGGTAGAAGCAAAGTAATACATAATTCATGCAGAGATCCTTATAACAATTGCAACAAAATACAGTAACATGTGTTGGGCAAAAAAAAAAAAAGCCGTGTGATCAATGATCTTGCTTTGTTGGAAGAGTCCAGCTGGCTATTGTTATAAGGACACTTATAGTCATGAATAATAAATAATGTTATGAATAATGATTTGTAATTAATGAATTATGAATTAAACCATTATCATTAAATATTGATTCATGATTGTTCACTTGTGAACAATGTTTCCCTTCTCGTATTTCTTGAAAGGATTTTGAAGCTGACCATGTGATTGTCTGTACTCCTGCTGACCTTGAAATGCAGGGAATGGTCAGTGCAGCATAGCTATGATGGTTTACGTAGTACAAAAATCCCCTATCCCTGCCCCAGAGAGAAATGTGTGTGTGTCTATACACACACACACACACACATATACACACACACACGGTGGTTACAATGCAGTATTCCTGGCTACTTCTGCTAACTGCCAGCTGCCAGCAGTTTGGCAATTCGATTCTCACTGGCTCAAGGTTGATTCAACCTTCCGTCCTTCTGAGTTTGGTAAAATGAGGATCCAGATTGTTGAGGGCAATATGCTGACTCTGTAAACCGCTTAGAGGGGGCTGTAAAGCACTGTGAAGCAGTATATAAGTCTAAGTGCTATTGCTATTGCTAATACACGCACACACACGCATACATGCATGCCTGCAAACATCCTAGTCTGCTCTTTCTCTTATTCAAAGTCATGGTGGTGTATTTTGGCCCTTCCAAAATCAGACCTATTGGATAAGGCAAAGCTGGCTACGGAGGCATCATTCTCTGATCTATGAGCTCCTATGAAAAGCAGTGATTGCAGCAAGACTCCATAGTTTAACAACTAGATGCTTTTTCCAATAGCTGAACCTGTGTTGTAGGCAAGAATTTAACACAGACTAATTTTCACAAGCAGGGCCAGTCAAAATTGGGAACATGGAACTGAGTAGAATCTGGCTGGAAGGAGTAAGGCCGAGTATATTGAGGGAGTGGCACGATGCCTCAGCAATTGAAGACACTGAGCGTGTCAGCTGAAGAATGTTCGAAACCCAAGCTCTGCATAATGGGCTGAGCTCCCGACTACTTGGCCCAGCTCCTGCCCGCCTAGTAGTTTGAAAGCATACAAATACAAGTAGATTAATAAGTACCAGTTCAGTGGGAAGGTAACAACATTCCGTGCATCTTTGCCATACAGCCATGTTGGCCATATGACCCCAGAAATGGTGAAAGCAAGCCAAAAGTCAGCCAGCTCACTTTCCATTAGGCTGTGAAACGTGGAGCTGTAGAACCTCTTTACAAATGGCACAAAATCGTCATATGGAAGTGCTCTCAGTCTACCCAGATTCATTCCAAGTGCCTCATGTTACAACAGAGAGCGCCATACTCATGTTCTACAACTGCCATGATGCTGACGTATGTTTCATTTTGGTGCTTTCTTACTTACTTCCCAGCAATGTTCTTGGTACTGAAAAATCACATATGGGTTTCTAAAATCCTGATTGACTGATTTTATTGATTACTATGTTTCTGTTAAGACTTCAGAATAATGTTCTTACCCTTAATTCCCCTTAAATATCGGATTTCAAATATATCCTTTCCAATGATTTGTTTGAAAGGATATGATATTTTAAGAATATTGCTTACAGGAAATTATACTGTAATTGCATATTATTTATTTATTGGTTAAGAGTAGCCCATTTTCAGCAAAGTACTTAATAAAGCACATACTAATGCTTCTTCAAGACTAATGGGAATTATATACAAACATTTAATGGTACAATATATTTCCTGGAGTCACCATTTGTTAAGTGTAATCAGAGACAAATTGGCTGTCTGCAGTTTCCATCAGTTCATCAAAATTCTATCTTTCATCTTGATGGTTGAAATAAGCGGTCCTCAGAAATATTGTTATCATTATTACATTAATTATTGCCACCCATTTCCATAGACTCTGGGTGGCTTACAAATACAAAACAATGAAAACAGCTAATATATCCGTGGACGTATTTGTGAAAATTCTTTGTCTATGTCACCAATTTATGTCATAAGATATTTTGAACACCAACCTTTGACCTTACAATGCTTATAAGTAAGCTAGTCATGGTCCAGTAATATCAGGACCAACATATCTAGGGATATTGTCCAGTGGTGAAATGTAAAATTTGTTACTACCAGTTCTGTGGGCGTGGCTTGGTGGGGTGTGTGTAATATGACTGAGTGGGCATGGCCAATTTTTTTTTTTTACTTTTAAAACCATTTTTTTCTACAACTTCTGAAGAGATTGTAAAAAAAATGCTTTTAAAAGCCTCTGACGATCCCGGCTGAGTTGCCTGATCAGCAGAGGCTTTCGGTTTTTTAAAGTCTCTGACGATCCCAGCTGAGTTGCCTGATCAGCAGAAGCTTTTTTTTTAAAAAAGCCTCTGATGATCGCAACTGAGCTGCGTGATCATCAGAGGTTTGTTTTTTTTTTTACTTTTAAAAGCATTTTTTTGGCCAAAGAGGTGGTAGAAAAAATGCTTTTGAAAATAAAAAAAAGCCTCTGATGATTGCGTGGCTCAGCTGGGCAATGGGGGGGAGGCAGGGATTTTTGCTACCAGTTCTCTGAACCACCCGCCTCTATTGCTACCGGATCAGGCGATCCGGTCCGAACCGGAAGCATTTCACCCCTGATATTGTCAATTAGTAATGCTATAAGATTTAATTAGAACCTCAACAGCTTAGCACTGGAACATGAAAGCTACCATTCAGTGGTAGGGCAGATATTTTGCTTTTAAGAGCTCCCAAATTCAATCCCTGTAGAACGACTACAAATCATTGTAAACTTGGAGCTGTTGAGTAGAGGAACTAGTAGTAGACTTAACTCTGTATAAATCAGTTCCTGTGAGGGTTTAAAGAACAGTCTTCCATTTCACAGTTGGTTAGATACCACTGGGTTAGGCTGAAGTTTGAGTAGCTGCATGTATCAATCTCCAGTAATAACTAATAGATATTCTCAAGTATTTTAAACCCATTATCCAATTAATTCATCGTTTTCCCCATTTTTCTATTTCCCTTCTTAAGAGTTTTTCCTATTGTTTATTATGGATTCTTTAAAAAAAGGTGGAGAGAAAGAAAAGAAGAAAAGACAAACACAGAAGAAAAGGGGAAAATGCAAAACGAACGGAAAAATAGAGAACAAATAAGAGAAATGGGGAGCTTAGAAGCATTGTAAATTAACGTTTTAACATTTCATTAAATAAGTTGATGTTTTTCTTTTTTATATCCGCTGGCTTCAAACACAGAGAAGGTTTTGAGCTTCTCTTTGTTGATTATGGGATTAAAGGAGCAGTCACTCTTTATTTGGTTCAGGACTAATGGATTGATTCTTTTTTACTGTCCATGCTGCTCTTAGTATCAGTCTCTTAACTCATAATTCAAATCTGCTTTCTTCCTTCTCTTGCTCTTTGTCAATGTACAGCTTTCACAGCCATGCCTTCCATCCATTGGGAAGACCTTTGCTTTAATTATCATGATCTCTGTTGTCATAAAAACATTGCTCTGTTGCTTCTTCCTAAAATTATTATTATTATTTTTTAGCATCTCCAGCACATTCTAATTCTTTATATTTTTGAGCCCAAGAAAACAGAAATATCTCCATTTTTTGCATTGTTTAAATTAACTACAGTAACTGTGGTAATTACTTTATCTCTTTAACTTACATTTTTGCACTGTCTATATTTACTCTTTAAGTCCATCTTACTTTTTGCTTTGGGTGTCATCTAGATTTTACGGATTGTTTGTCTTCTGTACATTTCTTATTATCATGCTTTCTGATACTGCCTTGCTTATAATATGGTCACATTAACTGTATAGGAACAGTATGCATTCTTGTCTCACTTCTTTTCCTATTCTGAAACCACTCTGCTTTTTTTTAAATTGTGGTAAATATTATTTCAAAAAAATAATGAGATGTTCCTGTACATTCATTACTTCTAATTCTTTCTAGAATTGGCTACATTTATCAATAAAACAAAGCTAAGCAAAAAAATTATTGTGCTTTCATAAGCCGTCCTATGTTAACCATTTGATCTCACATCCCTTTGTCTTTTCTGTGAAATTCCTATGTCTTTAGCATTTCTCTCTCCATTATCTCTTCTCTTCTTGTAAGATCTTAAGCAAAACCTTCTTTGCATGAGGAACGGTATAGTAATTGGGTTTATTCTGCTATATCTTCCTTCTTTGTTATTGGCATATACACCAATCTTTTCCAGTTTCTGGAACATACACTTTTGATTTAGAGCAACTTCCTGAGGCATCCAATCATTGTTGTGCCAAAATAAAAAATAATGAGAATTTAGCTTTATATCTTTTCAGTGATGGCTGGCTGATGTTACAAAGATGTTATTAGTCAATACTGTTGGGATGAAAGCAGATACAGTAGTAATGGCAGAGCCATTAACACTTTAACTGATATATTAATATGTCAGTAATTTTGTTTATCCCCTTGTATGCATTTCTGTATAGTTTTTTCATCTATTTTGAATCTCATTCAAAGTTGTCCACGGTATAAAACATATAATTTTTTTGTAATGGAGAGAGGTATAGATAGCTATATAGCTAGATGATTGGATGGATGGATGGATGGATGGACGGACATACAGACAGATGGAAGGAAGGACAGACAGACAGACAGACAGACAGACAGACAGACCGACCAAAAACATGTAGAGAATTATTTTCAAGCCATTTATCAGCAGTGGCTATATAGTTGTATATATGAGTCTACTGGGAAACACAAGCTGGCTACATATGTTCTTCTCTGGGTCACATGACAAGAAGACAGGAGAAGGTGAACTTAAGCTGGAGTTGTTGCCAATCTTCTGAATTGCTCCACAACTCTCTTTCCCATAATGTTGGGTATTTTTCCCCCTCTCCAGTCTCTAACGTCATATAGCTCATTTTTAAACTCAAACTGCAGTTTGCTGGCTGCTCCCCACACACTAAATTTGGTCCTGTGCTGTTCAGCTTTCCAAGAGTTATGTTGCTGATGCACTAGAAGGACAGATAGTTCCAAATCCCTTGACATATTTGCAGAGCCTGGTTTCTGAAATTCTTTCCAGCTTTGTGGCCAGCAGGGTTTATAGGAAGTGTCTCTGGGCTTGTGTGTGTATTCGCATGTGTGTGTGTCCGTGTGTAAGAAATGAAGAATGGATTGTTCTGCATATGCTCTGTTCTTGGCGAGGAAGAAGGAGATAAGGATGCTTAGATTGAAAAACAGGGAAATATTGTTTTATCTTAGAAGGTGTGTTAGGAGGGGAATTCCCCCCCCCCCACAGAATTGTACTGATGGATCTGGCCAATCTTTGAACTCCAACTTCTTTTGTAAGCTTCTACTGCTCTATCAAATTTGGTCCTGTTCTGTTCAAGACAGATATAATCTCAATCACCTTTACATAGTGATTCCCCCCCCCCCCTATTCAGTGAGGTTAGAAAGAATAATAAGAATGTTTGCTCTAGAGTAGTGCCTGCTAAAGTATTGCTGAAGGCATTGTACTAAACATTTCTCTAAAGAGAGTTGGTAATTTCCATGCAAGCCTGTATCATAAAAATTGGATTGTTCACTTGGATGCACTTTTTGGAAAGAGCAATGAGTCAGACAAACATGCAGTAAACAGCACGTAATGAGCACTTTGTGATAAAGAGAACTGTCAACAGCCCTAAGAAGTGAGCCAGAGAATCAGAGTTGAGGGCACAAGCCGGGAGTTGGAGCCAGGTCATAAACTTTGGGGTCAGAATTGACAGGAAATGCTTAAATTAGCATTAAGGAATGCAAAAACAATAACTATTCCTGGCCTACCACCACCATACACAGGCATGCATTCCATTCCTGAGCCAAAACAAATTGCTCCATTAGGTCCCAGCTCTGAAAGGATAACTTTTAGTACTCCTTCTATCCAGGAGGCACAATGGCCAAATCATGGTGTCTGGTCCAAAGTAGTTAAATATTAGTGCCTGGAGGATAAGCTATCCCTGTGGGGTGTCTTAGTACACTGTTTTTAAATGATCTGACTAGTTCATTTAACAGAATAACAGAGTTGGAAGGGATCTTGGAGATCTTCTAATCCAACCTCCTGCTTAGGTAGGAAACCCATATACCATTTCAGACAAATGGTTGTTCAATCTCTTCTTAAAAACATCCAGTGTTGGAGCATTCACAACTTCTGGAGGCAATTTGTTCCTGTGATTAATTGTTCTAAGTGTCAGGAAATTTCTTCTTACTTCTAAGTGTTTCTCTCCTTGATTAGTTTCCATCCATTGCTTCTGGTCCTGCCTTCAGGTGCTTTGGAGAATAGCTTGATTCCGTCTTCTTTGTGATAACTCCTTAGATATTGGAAGACTGCTATCATGTCACCCCCTAGTCCTTCTTTTCATTAAACTAGACATACCCAATTCAAGCAACCGTTCTTTATATGTTTTAGTTTTAGTCGTGTAATCATCTTTGTTGCTCTTCTCTGCACTCTTTCTAGAGGCTCAACATCTTGTTTCCATTTCTAGCCATGTAAATTGGAATGTTCTGACCTAGGCTTCCTTTATCTTCTTTGACATGCTGCCAAAGACCTAATTGGCAATTATCTTGGCAAGGCCACACAGAAACACAGAGTCAAAAACGGACCTTCAAAGTACAAACTGACATCATCCACAATGTTGCTTCCTGCAAAGGCTCATGTGCCTTTGCTCTTCCTTTATGTCTTATGGGAGGGGCCAATCATCTCCAAGTCTTACTTCCAAGTCATCCATTTTGTTTTAACTGTTCTTGCCTTCTGGCAGCTCTGCGCATGCGTGCACTAGGAACAGGCTCCCCCTATTCCTCTGCCTCTCTGATGTCTGACTCTGGAGGCTCCGGAGTCCGCACATAACTCCCACATGACCCTTGCCCTATCTCTGCCTCCGACAAGAGCCCTCGTCGAAGCCTTCCCCAGACTCCAGGACTGGCCCATGTTCCTCCCCAGCCTCCTCACTGTCCGACTCTGCTGCCAGCTCCACAGGCTGCTGGCAAACCACAACATGGAGTTAGCTGCAATAAGAGCTGTGGAGGTGCAGTGGTTAGAATACAGTACTGCAGACTAACTTACTGTCCATTGCCAGGAGTTCGATTCTGAGCAGCTCAAGAGGTCTGTAAAATGAGGACTCAGATTGTTGGAGGCAATATGCTGACTCTGAAAAACTGCTTAGAGAGGTCTGTAAAGCACTGTGAAGCGGTATATAAGTCTAAGTGCTATTATATTTTTCCTCTGAGTAAAAGAGTACTAGGTTCAGAATCATTATCTCTTCCAAAATTATTCTGAGTAGCCAACATCCTGAAATAGAAAACTACCTCCATAACCTATTGCCACAAAGCCACCAGCAGTCATTTTCAATTTGTCGGTATTTTTACTTTTCTCTGTATCTTAAGAGTGCACTTTTCTAGCTCTTATTCCTGTCATTTCCTCGTTTCTTCTTCATGTTGAAAAAAACATGAAAATTGAAAACTAATTGTCTGCTGATAATTAGAAGCATCCTATTTTGGCTAGCAATATTAGCAACTAACTGTTCAATTTACCTGGTAAAGCTAATTTTGTCAGATATAAATCTATTATTTTTCATTCCTTCTTTATAATATGTTATTAAGTCATTTGCCATAGGCTAAATAAATAGTTAATCAATCAAATATGAACATTTTATCATTATGTTGATCAATGAATGGAAACTGATCTTGATATTTTATAGAAGATTGAAAACACACTTTCATGCTTTAATAAATGTTTACACGTACAATTCCAGCTGAGACTCAATTTTCATTGTTTTTCAGCCATTCACTCAGTTATTCATAAGGAATTAACTATTCATTCAGTGTTGGCGTAGCCTACAAATTAAGGATCAGAACATATACATGTGATTAGTAACAGGACTAGGAGAAAACCACCTGATGAGACATTGTGTCACCTAAAGTATTCACGTGCAAATCATCAGTCCTAAAGGATTTTTAATAACGCTTTTAGCCTCTTAATAGCTGATTAGGCCTGAAAGCAAGTTTCTCACTGAGACTTCTTTAACTAGATTTATGGAAAAGAAATTAAGTGAGAGAATTTTGACAGGTGATATTTTTTCTTTAGTGTTAAAAGTATATATTTATTCTCTTGTTAACAATCTTTTCCTAGACAGGGGTGCTATCTATCCATCTTGTTGATCGTGAAAGGATACAAAGATTTTCCAAGCTTGTGAATTTTATTAAAACCAATTGTCTTCACTCCCAGTTTCTGAGAAGATTAAAGAGGTACCTATATGAGCACTTCAAAGCCCTTGAAACTGCATTGACCATCTTTTGAGATCCACCTGGACATTTGAGTCAAGATAGCAATAGCACTTAGATTTATATACCACCCCGTAGTGCTTTACAGCACTCTGGGAAGTTTACAATATCTGCATATTGCCCCCAACAATTTGTGTCGTCATTTTACCGACTTCAGAAGGATGGAAGGCTGGGTCAACCTTGAGCCCTATCAGGATCGAATTCCATACTGTGGTCAGAGTTTGCCTGCAATACTGAATTCTACCACTGCACCACCAGTCATGATGTTGCTTCATTTGAAACATTCCTCTGAACAATTTGTGATACTCTATATACTAAGTGCCTCATTCTGTTCTAAAACTGCCAATACTTATTCATCTAAATTAGTGTGAAATATTTGGAAGCTTGACAATTAGAGACAAGGTATTATTTACACAGTTTAACTAGAAAGACAATAAATTGTAATCTTTTAATTATTACCCCTTTAGCCTTGTGTATGTTTTCTCCAAACTATGCCCTCAGAAGCTTTTAAACAAATTAGAGTCTATACAGAGGAAGGAAAACCTTACTCAAGCTACCATGGCTTTTATAAGGACCATTGTGGAATGCATCTTTGTGTAGCTTTAAAAGTCATGGTCCATAAATATGGTAGTGGCCCTTTGATTCTTGATCTAACATGCATTTTTTATTCTATTGATAAGTTACATTGTGGGGAAAATGTAAGATTACCATGGGTGAAATCCAGCAGGTTCTAACAGGTTCTGGAGAACCGGTAGCGGAAATTTTGAGTAGTTTGGAGAACCGGCAAATACCACCTCTGGCTGGCCCCAGAGTGGGGTGGGAATGGGGATTTTGCAGTATCATTCCCCTGGAGTGGGATGGGAATGGAGATTTTGCAGTATCCCTCTCCTGCCACGCCCACCAAGCCACACCACACCCACCAAGCTACACCCACAGAACAGGTAATAAAGAAAATTAAATTTCACTACTGAAGACAACTGATACTGATAGGCCTAAGATAATGCTTGACTTGCATACTAATATGAAGGTGAAGATGGATCAATAAACATCTTGATCTGACCTTATTTTGTTAAAAAGAGGTGTCAGACAGAACTACTCTCTTTAATTTCATATTAATTATCGTGTCGGGGCATAAAATGTTTTTCTCCCTCACAGGACACAAAATCCACATATTGATGTTTCTCAGTGATGCAGCATTTTTATCTTACATATTTTGGCTGGAAGATGCTTAGATGTAATTATTATTAGGAGAAAGGAAACGCCAATCACTTATGAAAGTCTTCTGCAATAAAAGCACCAAGCATAGATGGACAATTAATGCTCAGCAAATAGAATAAGGACATATCTTATGTATTTAGGTGCCTTATTCCAGTAATATTTATCTTAGTAGTAACCTGTAATGTATTGTCTTTCTCCCATGCAATGGACAAGAGAGAATTTAAATGTTGCTAAAAAAGGAGTAAGAGACAGTTAATAGTCTTTGTTCTCCAATTATTTCAGGAGGAAAGATTTGTGTATGGGGCAAGGTTATGGGGATGAAATAATAGTTGATGCTGGCCAAATATTCAGAAACTTAATATTTATTGAAAGAATATTCAATAAAATCATCTTTAGTAAAATGCATTCTACCCATAAAGGAGAATATTTGTAGCTCATTTGTAGTTAAAATGAGGGGTCCTTGGTGCTGAGCTTGGCTGTTTTCTTGCAGATGTTTCATTGCTAAAGTCACTAACACTCTAGCAATGATGTTACCTAGTTTGGTAATGAAACGTCTGCAGGAAAACAACCAACTTCAGAGACCACCACACAGGGGTGAAATCCAGGAAGGTCTGACAAATTCTGGAGAACCGGTAGTTCAGAGTAGTTCAGAGAACCGGCAAATACCACCTCTGGCTGGCCCCAGAGTGGGGTGGTAATGGAGATTTTGCAGTATCCTTCCCCTGCCATGCCCCCCAAGCCACACCCTCCAAGCCACGTCCACAGAACCGGTAGTAAAAAAAAATTGGATTTCACCACTGCCACCAAGGACCTCTCAAAATGCATTCTGCTCCTTCGTTAGAGGAAATTAAACATTGGAGCAGAGAAAACAAAACAATTAGTTACTTGAAGAAGATACCTGCTGAGAAACATCTCGGGTTTTTTTGCTATCTCAATTTTAGATATATTCCAAAATACTTTTTTTCCCTCAGTCACAGTAATTTGGAATGGAACAGCAATCAGCAAACTACAAGGAGTTGGGTAGCATTCAGGTTTCATTTCTTATTTGTTTATTTTAACAGTAGTAGTAGTAGTAGTAGTAGTAGTAGTAGTAGTAGTAGTAGTAATAGTCATAGTAGCACAGTCAGCCAGATTTTTAGACTGGATTGCCAAACTATAATAACACATAAAACTTGTATGCTGCCTGAAATTATTTACTATTTATTGTTGTTTATTTATTATATCACCTCTCTCTTCCATATGCTGAAAAACTGTTATTTATTAACTATTGTTATATCTTCTGTCTTCCACCTGCTGAAAAACTCTAAGCCTTCTACTCACTGAGTAAGGACACTAAGTTAAATTAACTTTCAGGAATTGTTTTGGGTTGTGATGAGATAAAAATGAAATAAGTGAATAAAATAGAAATAAAATCAATGTTAATCATGATTTCATGGTCAAATGGAAGCCTTTGTTTATGGGAGATAGACATTGAATCAAAATCATTGGCATGGAAATCTGTTTGTGATGCACATGCATGTTTTGTCATGGTGTTTTCAGCAGTGGGCTGCTGGGGTTTCACAGGGGTTCGAGAGAACCTCTAGCTAAAGATTCTGTGCAGTTTGGAGAACCACCAAATTCCACTCCTCACTGGCCCTGCCCCCCCCCCCTCCCTCCCAGGAGTCCCCATGTGTCCCGTTTTGGATGCAGGACATGCACGGAGGCTCAGGGAGAGCGAAAAACAGGCCTACTGGAAGTTCATCTCCAGAGGGCCTCCAGAGCCTGGGGAGGCTGTTTTCGCCCTCCCGGAGGCTCAAGGAAAGCTTCCAGAGCCTGGGGAGGGCAAAAATGCCCCCTCGGCCATGGTGCAGGAGGCTGACTAGGCCACACCCACCATGGCCATGCCCACCCAGCAACCGGGCAGAAAACCCCTTGCTAAAATTTTTGAAGCCCACCCCTGGTGTTTTGTCGTAGTATTTTATAAGATTGTAGGCAGACCTTGCACAACAGAGAATGTTCACAACTCTTCAAGTTATATCAGAAACATTTTCTTTAAATTGTATCTTAATTTTACAGCTCTTTCAAACATTTGATTGGAGGCCTGGATGATGTTTCCAATAAAGCATATGAGGATGCTGAAGCAAAAGCAAAGTAAGTCTCAGTTAATCTGATTTTCTAATATTTGCTTTATTATTCTTTTTAGCATGCTGCCTTTTAAGAAGGGAAGAGAACTAATTAAGGCATTTTTTTTCTCCAAATACTCCTCCTTTCTCGTCAAAACAAGAAAACCCTAAAAAAAGATTAAATGAGAGAGAACTGTTCCTAATAATTAATTACTTTTTATTATATCATGTTACAAAGAGGCAAAGCAAATACCACAGCATTCTTGAAGAGAGTGGATAAATTCGTGCAAATAAAAACTGCCCAGCCATATTATCCAATTCAAGAAGTAACTTGGTTAGTTAGGTAATATAATGCTTTGATTGCATTTGGTGCAACAGTTTTTCTATTTCTGTAACCATCCTTATAAAGGGGGGAAAGCAGTCCTGATGTGAATGTCAGTTGGATTCTGCAGATCAACTTAATGAAAATCATGGAAGGCAGACAATGCTCTTGTTACTCCAAAAGCAATTATTTCAGAATATTTTAGATGAGGGGTGTCAAACTCAAGGCCCGGGGGGCAGATCCTGCCTGTGGGGTGCTTATATCTGGCCCATGGGGCCTCCCTAAAAAAAACAAAGGACCGGCCCGTGGTGCCTCTGCCAGCAAAAACGGAGCTCGGGACGGCCACAGGCGGCCCTCCTGAGCTCTGTTTTCATTGGCACAGGGTTGCAGGAGGTTGGCGCAGCTAAAAACAGCTCGGGAACCTGTTTTCACTGGCAGAGTGCTCAGGCCATCACAGGCACCCCCAACATATAGAGCTGGCCATGGCCACCCTGGCCACACCCACCCCAACCCCCCAAGGTCAAACACAACCCTCAATGAAATCAAATTTGACACCCCTGTTTTAGATTTTGGTGACCTTATTGAAGCAGTAGTTGCAAACTTTGTGCTCCATGAACCACTTCCTGAAGAAAGAATGGTATGAATATTCTGCTACCTCCATCTGGTTCATTTCCTCCTTTCCCATTACATTATTTTATTCATAACAGAGTAGCAGAATTGGAAGGGACCTTGGAGATCTTCTAGTCCAACCCCCTGCTCGGGCAGGAAACCCTATACCATTTCAGACAAATGTTTGTTCAATCACTTCTTAAAAACTTCCAGTGTTGGAGCATTCACAACTCCTGGAGTTCCATTGATTAATCGTTCTACCTATCAGGAATTTTGTCCTTAGTTCTGGGTTGCTTCTCTCCTTGATTAGTTTCCACCCATTGCTTCTTGTCCTGCCTTCAGGTGATTTGGAGAATAGTTTGACTCCCTCTTCTTTGTGGCAGCCCCTTTTGTATTTAGTTAATACTGTAGCTAGTTCCAATCCTCCATGATTCTCAGGGTAGGATGCAAATAATAAAACTACAGTATGTCATGGTCTCATCAGATCCCGGTTCTGAGGAGGAGGAGGAGTTGGAACCAGGACCATCTGACAGGGATGCACATCTCACATGACATATTTGGAGAGGTCAAAGGCTGACAATGATGCTGTCTCTCAGGCATTGGGAAAGGTGGTGGACCAGATGGAGAGCTCTGCAGTGCTGGGCTGCAACTGACTTAACAACCAATTTTGTGAGCAATTTGAAGCTCATCTGCTTACCTTCTAAGGCAGCCCCGATAAGTAAAACAGGAGAGATGTGGAAATCAGCTGTGCCGCGTGAATCAGCTGAGCCAGAAAGAAGGAAATATAGAACAGGATAGAGCAGGGGGCGGGTGGACAGGGCCAGCTGATTGTCGGAATTATCGGTTCGCCCAAACTGGTTAAACCGGCAGCAGCCCACCACTGGCTGGCTGCCTTCACAGACACAGGGGAGGATCGGCTGCTCCTTTGATGAGAAACAGCTGCCTCCTCCACTCCTTCCAAGGGCACGGAGAGTGGAGAATAGGCAAGCTCAGAGAAGGGCTGCAAGGCTACTCGGAGGAGGTCACCCCATCCCTCCTCACAAGGAACACCTGGAGTGGAGTAATTTAAGGAGAAGCCATGGGAAATTAGTCTTTGCCAGGAACAAATGTTTGTTTTGGATTATACTCCCCCAGCTTTGACTTGGGCCTTTTTGCCTTGGTTCGAGGACTGCTTTTTGCTGTGCCATTTGTCTTACCCTAGTCCTGTGGACTGCTTTTGCCACTTGCTTTGCTTTACCTTCAGAACTGCCTTTGCCTTGTACCCTGTCTTTGCTTATAGGACTGCCACTTGTTTTATGCCTGGACTTTGCCTTGTGGGTTTTCCTGGTAATATATGGGCTGTTGTTTGGGGGAACTGAGGTGGCTGCCTTCAGAGTAGAGTCTGAAGAATAGAGGTAGAGTCTTACTAGTCATTCGAGGGCCAGTTGTTGAAATACTTCTTGAGGGCAATAAAAGGACCCACTAAAGGCCTGCCTTGCCTTGACCACCTGGGTCATAACACAGTACAACAATAAGCCAACAAAAAAGGTAAACTATAATCAGCACTGAATGTAAGTGGACAAGAAGAAAGGCGTACCACAACCAACAAGCTCCAGCTGGGAAGTTCTGTTTTGCACTTCCACCATATCTCTCAAGGTTCAGCTTTATTTTATAGAATATAATCTGCAGGCTGTAAGAGTTAAATATATGAAGAAAAATGCTTAGGAAGATTACTTTGAAAGTCTATCCTCAGAACACTATGTCAGGAAAATTATTTATTAAGATGAAATAAAATCTTGTTGGAAACACTGTTCCTTAGACTTGGGCATACATTTTAATCCACATTTGGCAAATTGAAATAGGTGGTTGCTATAATTGCTACTTATATATTCTTCCACCTGAGTAAGCTCAATAAAAAGTTTTACAACTATGCATTATAGTTTAATCTTCTCTGGGAATCCAGAATGTATTTTCTATCAGTTTTTGAACTAAATGACCAAAGGGAGATCCTTGAAAAACAAAAATGGGAAATTTCCAAAATAGCATAAAGTACAAATGATAAATTACTACATCTATAAAGTTTCGAGAGTGTTGTGATTGTTCTGTAATATTGTGGTAGAAGAAGAGACCATTCTACATTCTTTAAAGTCTTTATTTTATGGATCTAGGTGTATGACCTAAGCAGCAGAATGGACAATCACACACAGAAATTTGATGTGAAAATAAATAAATTTTAATAAATTTAATAAATAAATCACACTCAATTTTATAAATAAACATATGTTCACACCTATACATTATGTGTGTATTTACATATATAATATCTAAAAATTCCTACCTAGAAGAATCTAAAGTCTTATCCATGGAGGAATAGGAAAAAAAAGACAGAATAACAACCGAAAGAAAAAAGAAAGAAAGGCTTAACCTCACTTTATCACTTTTGTACTCTGGTTGAATTATTTTTTAGAAATGAAGCTCATAAACAGAATTGTTTATTTATTTATTTTCAAAATGTATAATTCTGTGCATCCCAAACAATGTAACTCTGAATAACGTACAGGATAATAACAAGCAATAAATAAAAGAAAACTGACTATGTAATAAGCCTTTCCAAATTATAAATACAATAGTCCTCAATTTACAATCGGTTTCTTAACAACTGTTCAAATTTAGCACAGACACTGAAAAAGTTACTTATGACATGGATTCAAAGTTCTGACATCCACCACCCCTCCCCCACAGCCACATGAATGCCTTTTGGGCCCTAGACAACTGGCCCACTTTTCTGGCTGTTTGTAGTGTCGCACAACCACAATTTACCTTTTGATGGAAACCAACATTTACTCCTCGTTTCTGGCAAAAAAACCAAAAACAAAACAACCACAGTGAAGAATGGATTCACATAACTACCATTCACTTAATAACTGCCTCAAAAAAGGTTATAACATTAGACACGGTGATGTGGTGACCTGCTTTACCGCCATCATTACTTGTGACTAGAATTGTGGGTTCAATTGTGGTTGTAATTTGAGGATTACCTGTATAAAGTATAAAATGGCGACCAGTATATAACAGAACCACCCAAAGGTGCATCTCTTTTTCTGTTTTCCTTGTGCCTGGTGGAAGAGCCAGCTCTTAAGCACTTTCTTAAGCACTTGAATAGTATTGGCGCCTGTGGTATGTCGAGGGGACATTGCTTCAGAGTAGTCACCAAAATACTTTTAAGATAATCTATAGCTTTGGTTCACATTTCCCTACATTGTCTACCATCCAGTGGTGGGTTCGTCTCGGTTCGGCCCAGTTCTGCCAAGCCGGTAGCAGTGATGATATGACGTCACCGAACCGGTTCTGCCCCCCGCCCCCACATACTCCCCATGTTATTCTTACCTTTTATTTGGGCCCACCCCCAATCTATTGCTGGCTCCTGAGTCCCAGCTGATTGGCTAGAAGGAAAAAAAATTGTTTAAGCTCTTGGCGAGGGGCTTCAAAGGGCCGCCCTATAGCTGATCAGTGTTAAAAGGCAGCGTGGTGGTAGACTGGTGCCTCCAAAAACAAATGAGCAGACTGATGCCTGCAAAAATAAATGGGTAGACCGGTACAGCTCTGCAAGCAGTTAAAAGCCTGGTAGACCAGAACCTTTGCTAAATCCTAAAGAATTGTCACATGATCATCAAACCATGCCCACAAAATAAGCCACGCCCACAGAACTGGTAGTAAAATAATTTAGAACCCACCGCTGCTACCATCTGATACAAATAAACCAGTTATCGCTCTGAAGTTACTTCTGTTTTTGTGCTCTCCAAAGTTATGAATTTACAATAAGAATAAAAAAATATTAGTGAAATGGTACTTAAATAGAAGCCACACTTAAATCACCTTCATAAAAATGCACATTTAGACTTTTTTTGAAAAATTGTATCTGGCAGAGTTACTCTTGTAAGAGGGTTTTTCAGCTAATTGCCCTTCAAGGGAATATCATTCAAAATATCAAGCGGCGAAGTGTCAGTGGGTGACAATGTTCACTCTTCCAACACCCTGTGGTGCTATTAGGTAAGTAATATAATCATATCATTGCATTGTTTCGTCTGTTTGTGCTGAAAATAAACCATATTATTAGATAGTTGCTATAGGTTACTGTAATGAGCCAGTTTGGCCTAGTGGTTGAGGCACCAGACTAGAAAAAAAAAGATTTTGAGTTCAAATTCCACCTTAGCCATGAAAGCTTTGGGTCAGTCAGTCTCTCGGCCCAACCCATCTCACAGGGTTGTTGTTGTGGGAAAAATAGGAAGACGAATTTATGTTCAATAGGCTCGCCGTCTTGAATTATTTGTAAAAATAATAAAGGCGGGATACTAATAAATAAGTAGGAGGGAAATTTACTTGCACACGGTCAGAAAGCTAAACAGGAAACAAAAAGGCCAAAATATTTCATCACCAGCCATCGACACTCAAAAAAGCAGAAATTAACTTTCAGGATTAATATCAAAGCCCCCCCCAAAAAATCAAGTAGTAAACTATAATCAAGGAACTACCAAAAAGAAAACCCTTCCACCAACACTGACAGGGAAAGCCATAGATATCTTTATATATCTATATCTATATTTATATCTATATTTCTATCTCTATCTCTATCTATCTATCTATCTATCTATCTATCTATCTATCTATCTATCT
>WNWU01000021.1:2368718-2385969 GCA_012654045.1 Ptyas mucosa
TCTATCTATCTATCTATCTATCTATCTATCTATCTATCTATCTATCTATCAACAGTGAGCAAACCTCCATTCCCTTCTAGCACTAATGATATTACCTTGTTGGATAATGAAACATCTGTAAGCAAACTGTAAGCAAGTTCAGAGAGCACCAAGGACCCCCTGAGCTATAAATATTATCTTTTTTTGGTAACGCAGACAATTTTCTATCTCTAGAACTTTGTCTTCAAATCGTAGATTTTGAGACTAAAAAAAAACCAAACAAACAAAAAGGTTCCACAGACTGTTTAAAAATTCTTGTACTATATGAGTGTATTCATGTGTGTAAATACATGTAGATACAAATTGGATATTAGCTACAGGGTGTCAGCACTCTACATTCATTCTTTTTCCACTAAAAGAAATTCCTCTTCTATACATTATTCTGTTTATAAAAACACAAATCTCCATAGTGCACATGGAACTCAGTATATGCATCAACAGCTTTGTCTCTGTTAAGGATACTCTTGGCTAATAACCTGTTCTTTCCAATAAGAAGGAAAGTGTAGATACGATCAACTGAATTGCTGAATATAAAGTCATAAAAAGCACTTTTCATTTGTACAAACTACAGAGTTCCACAGGGCAAGACGGAGGTTGTAAGTGCCTTATCTTGTAACTTTCTAAGCTTGCTGCTCTTCTTGTGTGACCTAGGAACTCTGTTGTACCCCACTGAATCGTTTGGTTTTTTTTCTCTACCATACAGTCGGAATTTAATTTTTCTGAATAAAAACTCTGTTTCTGTTCTGCTTTTCCGCCAGGCGTAACCTTAGAGATCTTTCATATCTTTATATACAAACAGCTATTTCTTGACTATATAAATGTGTGAATCAATGCAATGGAGTCCATGTTGAAATTTCAGGATTTTATGTAGTGTTTGGTTCTGTTAGTTTTCCATAATATGTATCCTTTATTATTCTACATCTTTCTCTCTCTCGCTTTCTTTCTCTTCTCTTTCTCCCATTAGCCCCTCCTTCTCTCCCCCCCCCCAGTGAATACCTTATTTGCCTGCTTCATTAAATGACTGTACTACTGTATGCTATGGCAGACTGTATGTTATGACTGCACTACTGTATGCTATGGCAGACTACACAGTTTATATTAATGAAATGTGCCAAATCTTCTTTTAAAAAAAAACTGGCACATTTGCATCTGCCCAGTGCAGGCCCAGCCTCCAGTCTTCACTGAAGCATAGAAATGTGTTGTTTCCTTCCTCCATAATTGCCCCTCGGTAATTGGAGCACAGTGTTACATAAGCTATACTATACATAGGCAAACACAAACATCACTGTTTCAGAAAGCAGTACTGTTAGGAAAAGAGATGGCAACCTTACTTGAGAGTTTAGAGAAGCTATTCATATAATCATCATTAATCCTCTTTATTCGGTTCTTACTCCTTGTTTATTTTTATAAAGAAAAATTATGTGCCATAAAAAGCACCCATTTTGCCCATCAAACACCGAAATGACTTTTCAATATACATCTCTTTTAACTGCAGGAAGTTTGGTTCCCTTTAACTATGCCTTCTTTTCCTCTCCCTCCCCAAAAAAAGGCTTTAAAAACCCTCTTCCTATATCTCTTTGACATGCATTCTTTTTTATAGATTGCTCAGGGGAGCCAGAAGATTGTGCAGATTTGGGATTTACAGTTAGAGTGGAAAGATTTATGGTTTTCAGGGCCTGAGAAGACAAGCACTTCTTGGAGGTATATAGGGAAAATAAATAAAAGCATAGAGCTCTTAGCCGAACCTCAGATAGACAAGTTGGGTCTTTCAGTGAATGGTATTTTATCTTCAGATACCTTTAGAGATTCATGACTTCTAGTTCTGCTTCAATATGCCTTTCTCCTCCCAATCAGAGTCCAATGATGCATTATAGGTAATTGCACAGTTTATCTTCTTGAAGAAGTTTGACACAGTTATCGTTATTACTAAAAAGGAAAAGTGTAAAGCTTGATTATCTAAACAGCGATACATCGAAAGAGCTTCAAATCAGGGACACTGATTGACAATCCATTAATGCAGCTAGGTGGGCACCCATGTATAAAAAGTACAATGGTAGGAGGGGGGGAAAAGTTGTTTATTTGCATTTCTCTGAATGGTTACCTGAGAATTCAGCCAGCCTTCCTGTCTTCTCTGGTGGGAGCCAAGTGATGCTAATATTCCTTCTAAAGTTGGTTGTATTGAACTCAGGAAGGAAAGTGGTTTATTTATTAGGAAGCATACCTGAACATATAAGGCATTGCTTGGAAGTCAGGGCTTCTGCATAAGCGCATAAGGTGTGTGGAATTCACAGATGATCAGTGGAAGAAGTACAGTTACACATAGGTGCAGGTACTTCTCGACTTACAACCATTCATTTGGTGACCATTTGAAGTTACAATAGCACTGAAAAAAGTGAGTTATGACCTTTTTAACACTTACAACCGTTGTAGCATCCCCATGGTCACGTGATCAAAATTTGGACATTTGGCAACTGGCAGGTACTTTGACAGCTGCACTGTCCCAGGTCATGTGAAGGTTATCATTTGTAACCTTCCCAGCTGGCTTCAACGAGCAAAGTCAATGAGGGAAGCCAGGTTTGCTTAATGACTGCATGATTCACAACTGTGTCAAAAAACGGTCATAAAATGGGGCAAAACTCACTACCTTGCTTAGCAAAGAAAATTTGGGCTCCATTGTGGGCGTAAGTTGAGAATTATCTGTAGCCAGCTTTTTTTTTTTATCTCTCCAGAACTCCTAATTGGACAAGACTTTTCTGTCTGGATGAAGAATTTGGAAGCTTGTAACATTTTTGGTTGGTTTTTGTAAGGATATTTTGTAAGGATGTTACCCAAATTAAGATGACCGTAGTTCTTCGCTTAAACCAGGGGTGTCAAACTCAATTTCATTGAGGGCCGCATCAGGGTTGTGTTTGACCTTGGGGGTACGGGTGGGCATGGCCAACTTGACATCATTCGTGTTGAGGGTGCCTGTGGTGGCTTGAGTACTCTGCCAGCAAAAACGGGTTCCTTAGCTCCGTTTTCAGCTGCGATTGCCTCCTGCAACTGTCTGCCAGTGAAAACGGAGCTTGGGAAGGCCATCTGCTGCCCTCCCAAGCTCCGTTTTTGCTGGCAGAGTACCCCAGGCCAGTCCTTCACTGTTTCGAGGGAGATCCCATGTGCCAAATTTAAGCCTTGAGTATGACACCCTGATCTAACCATTGGGTTATGTTTGTTTTATTTATCTGTCTTCTTCTCCTCCCATTCTGCTAATACCAATGTATAATGTTTAGATTTTCTCCTATGTGGCCTACAACTGTTTGCTTCCATTCACAGCCTCTTCTTTTACAAAACCTCTGGTTCTTGTAAGTCTTTTGTAAGTCTGCTTTCTTCCTGATTTTCTAATTTCCTTTCCTTTTTTTTCTTTCCTCCTTTTAAAATTATTGTGCTTGCAACAGAAACACCACAGTCAGTTAAGCAGAAAAAACAATGATTGAATCAAGATCACATCTTAAATTCATGGTGGAGCACCAGCTTTAAAGTCCAAACTGTGGACCTGAAATGTTCCATCCAAACCACATTAGCTGTTCATTGTGCTAGCTGGGTTGTTTTCCTCAAACAACCCAGCTAGGCAATTGAAATGCCTCCGGATCAATGCAGGGTGGATGGAAAGGAAGGCTTAGAATAGGGATCTTCAGACTTGACAAATTTCAGTCTTGTAGATTTCAACTTGCAAATAGATGGGGAAGAAATGGAGGTAGTGACATATTTTATTTTCCTGGACTCGAAGATCACCGTAGATGGGGACTGCAGCCAAGAAATTAAAAGATGCTTGTTCCTGGGGAGGAAAGCTATGGCAAATCTAGACAGCATACTAAAAAGCAGAGACATCACCTTGCCAACAAAAATGCATATAGTCAAGGCTATGGTTTTCCCAGTTGCAATGTATGGCTGTGAAAGTTGGACCATAAGGAAGGTTGAGCGCCAAAGAATTGAGGCCTTTGAACTATAGTGCTGGAGAAGACTTCTGCAAGTCCCTTGGACTGCAAGGCGATCAAACCGGTCAGTCCTAGAGGAGATCAACCCTGACTGCTCTTTAGAAGGCCATATCCTGAAGATGAAACTCAAATACTTTGGCCATCTAATGAGAAGGAAGGACTCACTGGAGAAGAACCTAATGCTGGGAAAGATTGAGGGCAAAAGAAGAATGGGATGACAGAAAATGAGGTGGTGGATGGAGTCACTGAAGCAGTAGGCGTGAGCTTAAATGGACTCCAGAGGATGGTAGAGGACAGAAGGCCTTGAGGAAAGTTTTCCATGGGGTCACGATGGGTTGGGCGTGACTTCACAACTAACAACAACAACAAGATTTCAATTCCCAGAATTCCTCAGCCAGTCTTGCTGAGGAAGACCACAGGTCTTAAAATTGCCAAGTTCAGAGATCCTTGAGGACAGGAAGGCCTGGAGGAAAGTTGTCCATAGGGTCGCGATGGGTTGGACATGACTTCACAACTAACAACAACAAGAAGACTTCAACTCCCAGAATTCCTCAGCCAGTCTTGCTGAGGAAGACCACAGGTCTTAAAATTACCAAGTTTGGAGACCCTTGATTTAAAGTCAAAAAGGGAAAGTGGAATGTTTTATTCATTAAACAAAAGAAATATTAAAATGAGAGCAATGCTTACTTTTTAAAGTTCCAGCAGCTATGCACATACCTGGGAGGTTAACAATATTTTCTTTATTACCCAGGAAATTTAACTAAACCTGCCCAAGGGATTGGGGCGGGGGAGAGGCTGATTTAATTAATTCAAGTAAAAGCTATAATGAAAAGTTGAATGTGTTTCCTTTTATCCCTAATTAAATGATTTTCCAGAAATAATAGAGCTCCTCATTATGTTAATTCTTGGAAATAATAGAGATTTTATTCCTTCATTAAAAAACACTTTTTTTTTACCTTGCGTGAATATAGATGTTTAAGCAGTTATGTTGCCTGAGTTGGCAGTACCATGATTTGAAGCTCTTTTGATGTATCCCTATTTAGATAATCAAGATTTATTCAGAGTTCAAAAGGTCACAAGGGCCATTTAAATGGATTTCATTCCTGCTTGGTAGAATAGAGAAAATATTTTAGGCCACATTAAGATAATTACCATATTTTAGTTCATTAGTATAGTATGAACTGTCATTTTTGTTATAATGCAAACACTGTGAACTACATGAGACACTCCATTTTATATTAAAAGATATTAGGCAATGCATTTTCCAGCCTCACATTTCCACTGTAATGTCTATGCTTTTTAAAATTATTTGCCCGCACTCATCGAAACTACAAACTCTGTAAAGAAAGAGGTCATACGGAACTGACCTCAATCTGCGCTCACTTTATTTTCTTCAGATCCTAGAGCAACAAGTTCTAAAGAAAATGTCTATGTTTATTCAGCTGAATCTGAGTAAAAATTTTCTCATAGATAGCAAAGATTTCTATTTGTTTCAGCCAACCTTCAGTAAGAGTCCTCTTTGGAGCATGTTATGCTATATGAGCTGAAGGTAAAATTCCGATAGAACTGAGGATGATCATGGCTAGAAAGTTTATCTTGGTTGTGACACATGAAGGCGAATATATGTGTCCCAGGATAATGTTGCAGAATGACCTGGCATTACACAACATCAGCCGTAGACTCAGGGCCTGAGATTCTGAACAACCTGGGGAACGAGGAATGCTTTGGGGGTCGGAATGCGCAATCACTCGCAAACAGCGACCGTGCACTCCCGAAACATAATATGGCCCCCTGCTACCGTCATATCTGCCCCTCCCACTTATTATACTAATGCCCATCGTTTTGTCCCCCTGTATCCTTGTCAAATTTCTGTCCCCGTCCTCCCCGCCATGATCATCAGACCCATTACCCCATTCAGTGGATTTATGGATCCCCCCAGATCCATTCCCACAATCCCTCCCAGAACCCCTTGAAATAGAAGTTAAAAATTTATCTAAAAAACCCCAAAGCCATCGGTTTTTTGCAAACCACCTCTCGGAGTTCCAAAACCCGTCCTCAAGGGCAGCCCTCAATAACTGAGAGGGCCAGACATGCGAGAGGGGGGAATCTCGCAGTGCAAGAAGCTCCGCAGTTGAATACATCGAAGATAGGAGCGAGCTGAAGAAGATGCAGGATCATTTTCTTCTAAGAGTGTTAGAGATGGTTAAGACAGGTAAATTAAAATAAGGGAGGGAATAGATGTTAAAGGAAGACCAGTATGTTACAAGTGTCATTACATCGGAACATCATTGCCCTCTCACGACGATGGGAAGTCTTGTGGTTGTAGTAAGTCCATCCAAAAAAGGAGGTGGGGATAGAAGTCTCAAAGGGTCACCCTCTCATGGTGACCAAACCAGCATCATGCAAACAAAGAGAAGGTGATGTATCTCCCCATAATCCAAGACTCTCGATGTCTGTATCTCCTCCAGTCCTGATACCAGCGATGGCCAAGGATTAGATCAAAAAAGTAAGGTGGAGCCACTGGACAGAGTACATAGGGTTGAATGATCAGGGTAGTTTTGGAGGATAGGTGTTTAAATAAAGCTGCAGATCGGTCCAAGATTGCAAGTTAATGCTGAGTGGTCGTAATAGACCTAGATCAAATAAGGGGAGAGAGGGACAGTCGAGGGGGAGAATAAGTCACCATCCCCAGTTTGTAATAAGGCTGTAGATTAATCAAAAGCTGTAAATTTATGCTGAGTGGCCATATTAGGGCTAAGTCTAATAAGGGAGAAGGAACAGTTAAGGGAGAGACCAACTATCATCCCCCAGCTAACAATCCTCAGTCCCTTCCCCATAACCTTGATCTTCAGGCCATTCAGCCCATTAAGTTGTTAAGCCCCCTCTCATGCTTCAGAAAAAGGAGGAAGTGTCCAGATCCCTCAAAAACTGAGGGATCCTAATGTTTGTAATGCTGCCCTCTTCTTCACCAACAACTGGGGAGTCTTTGCAGCCAAGCCTCCGGTACTGCTGCTGCTCCCAGCGCCAATGCCTTTGCCACTGCAGTCACCTCCGCCACTGTAGCCATCGTTGCCGCCTCTGCACTACCGCCCATGGAGCCCAAGTCTTCCTCCAAACCGTGGTTCTCTAGCTGCCCCAGTACTCCTGCCAGCATCATTGTTGTCATGGCAGCCTCCTAGGCCCCAACAGTCAGGCCCGATTGTTCTCCATGCCATCCTTTAACCTCCTCCTTGACAGTCACCTGTTCCTCAGGCTCCATCCACGGCTCTATTGAGCCGGCAGCACCTCGGCTCACTGGGAGGGGGTCAGAAGATGGTTAACTGACCCCCGACACCCCTGAAAATGCCAAACATCGCCTCCCTAAGCTCGGGGTTCACTGCTGAGCTGCCGTTTTTACCCTATGACTATCATTAAGTGTTGTACCTTATGATTCTTGATGAACATATATTTTCTTTTATGTACACTAAGAGCGTATGCATCAAGACAAATTCCTTATGTGTACAATCACACTTGGCCAATAAAAAATTCTAATTCTAAATTCTAATTCTACTGTTTCATCCAATTGAAGTTTACACACAGACAAATAGACACAAGTGTTTTAGAAGTAGAAACTACTATCCTAGCAATGATCCTTTTATTATCTGTTTTCTACCTATCGACTGTATGTAATTTAGGTAGCCATCCATCTTTCAACTGTGATTCTGGGTAATAAACAAAAGAATAAAACCCAGCATGATAAAAAATATAACATCCGAAAGAAACTGAATGTGCATGGAGTTTAAAATTATCCACCTCCAATTCCAGCTCAGAGCTAAATAAATAAATAAATAGGGTTCATTTTATGCCCTGGCCTAAAAGTCTGGGGAAGAAAGGTCTTTAATGCTTTGTGAAAGGCCAACAGGATCAGGACCTGTTGGCCTTTCACAATGCATTGGAGGGATGGTGGGGCAGGCATTGCAACCAAGATTTACTATGACCATAGAAACTCATAGAAAGTCAGGTGAGCCTTAGGAGTATTTCCCCTCTATTCCCAGATCTGAAAATGCGGCTACATATTTGATAATTTAAACATGCAGGCCTGAGTATGGGGAGATGCACTTACAACTTATTAACAAGTCTGAAGAAAAACACCATCTGGATGTAGAAAGAGACCTGAGAGATATTGTGCACTTATATTCCTGGAAGCTGCCTGGAATCGGGCGGCTGGTGGAGCCTTGGATCGAGTCGTGCCTTTGCGGCCTCTGACCCGGTACGGATCTCGAGCAGCTCCCTGGTTTACCGAGGAGCTGAGAGAGATGAAGCGCCGGAAAAGACGCCTAGAGAGTGGTTGGAGGGCCAGTCTCTCTGAATCTGATCGAACACTGGTAAGGTCACATATTAAGACCTACCTAGTGGCGATAAAGGCGGCAAAGTTGAACTACTTTTCCGCATTTATTGCGTCATCAGGGAATCGTCCGGCCGCCCTGTTCAGGGTGACCCGCTCTCTGCTTCACGCGGGAGTGCGGGAGGACCCCTTGGAAGGCAGGGCGGAGGATTTCGGACAATACCTGTATGACAAAATTGCTCAGATTCGGGGGGATTTGGACCCCGACTGGGTAGATCTGGGCGGGGTGACAAGGAATAGTCTTGAGAATGTTATCTGGGAAGAGTTTGACTTTGTGACTCCTGATGATGTGGACAGGATTTTGGGGAGACTTAGTGCGGCCACATGTTTACTGGACCCGTGTCCCTCCTGGTTGGTACTGGCCTCCTGGGAGGTTACACAAGGCTGGCTCCAGGGCATTATCAACGCTTCCTTGAGTGAGGGTCACTTCCCTGCCGCCTTGAAAGAGGCGGTGGTGAGGCCCCTCCTCAAGAAGCCTTCCCTGGACCCAGCAGTATTAGCTAACTATCGTCCTGTCTCCAACCTCCGCTTTATTGCGAAGGTTGTTGAGAGTGTGGTTGCGCAACAGTTTCCACAATTCCTGGAGGAAACATCTTATCTGGATCCGTTCCAGTCGGGTTTCAGGTCTGGGCACAGCACAGAGACGGCATTGGTCGCGTTGGTTGATGATCTCTGGAGGGCTCGGGACAGGGGATGTTCCTCTGTCCTAGCCCTATTAGATCTCTCAGCGGCTTTTGATACCATCGACCATGGTATCATGCTGCACCGGCTGGAAGAGTTGGGGGTGGGGGGCACTGTATTACAGTGGTTCTCCTCCTTTCTCTCCGACCGGTCGCAGTTTGTGTTGACAGGGGGGCAGAGGTCGACCTCGAGGCCTCTCGTTTGTGGAGTGCCGCAGGGGTCGGTCCTCTCGCCCCTTCTGTTCAACATTTATGTGAAGCCGCTGGGTGAGATCATCCGTGGCTTTGGGGTGAGATACCATCAGTACGCTGATGACACCCAGCTGTACATCTCCACCCCAGGCCACCCCAATGATGCCCTCGAAGTGATGTCCCAGTGCCTGGAAGCCGTGCGGATCTGGATGGGGAGAAACAAACTCAAGCTCAACCCGTCCAAGACGGAGTGGCTGTGGTTCCCGGCATCCCGATATAGTCAGTTGACTCCATCACTGACTATCGGGGGCGAGTCTTTAGCCCCCGCAGAAAGGGCTCGCAATCTGGGAGTCCTCCTGGACAGGCAGCTGTCCTTGGAGGAACATCTGACAGCTGTAGCCAGGGGGACCTTTTGTCAGGTTCGCCTGATTCGCCAGTTGCGGCCCTTTCTTGATCGGGATTCCCTGTGCACAGTCACTCACGCCCTTGTCACTTCCCGCCTAGACTACTGTAATGCTCTCTACATGGGGCTCCCCTTGAAGAGCACCCGGAGGCTCCAACTGGTCCAAAATGCGGCCGCGCGGGTAGTGACGGGAGCAGCGTGGCGCTCCCACATAACACCGCTCCTGCGCGAGCTGCACTGGCTTCCGGTGGTCTTCCGGGTGCGCTTCAAGGTGTTGGTGATCACCTTTAAAGCGCTCCATGGCATAGGGCCTAGTTATCTCCGAGACCGCCTGCTGTCACCGATGACCTCCCATTGACCCGTGCGCTCCCACAGAGAGGGCCTCCTCAGGGTGCCATTAGCCAAACAATGTAGGCTGGTGACTCCCAGGGGGAGAGCCTTCTCTGTGGGGGCACCCACCCTCTGGAACCAGTTGCCCCCGGAGATTAGGAGAATTCATGACCTCAGTGCCTTCCGCCGTGCCCTAAAAACACATTTTTTCCAACAAGCCGGGCTGGCTTAAGAAGAAATTTTAAATATTTTTAATATTTTAATTGGTCTGTGAGTTTTAAATTTTGTAGCCAAATTATATATATATATTAAATGTCTTAATATTTATATTTTATGTTTTTTATGTCTGGCTGTACACCGCCCTGAGTCCTCAGGGAGAAGGGCGGTATATAAATTGGAAATAAAATAAAAAATAAAAATAAATATTCATTTGTTGCTTTTAGAGGGAGACAGGGATTTAATTGGGGCTACACTGGTATCTGTGGGCAGTATTGGGGTTGGATGTATGTATGTATGTATGTATGTATGTATGTATGTATTTGGCCTATTCAGTGGAAGAGACTTATTGGATAAAATGAATGCATGGCATTTTCCAGGAATTTGCTGCACCATTTTTGCCCCTTATTTCAGCAAACCTGGGCAATCAAACTTCAGCAGTACAATCTGGGAGTGCTCTAAAGACCTCAAAGTGGAGGCAATATTTGGCCTCAAGTTGCCCAGCTTCACTGTATATGAGAAAAGTATCAATAGGGATATGGACAATGAAATATTCTTTGGCTTGAATCTGTATCAAAGGATCATGTTCAGGGGTGGGATTCTACCAGTTCGGACTGGTCCAGGTGAACTGGTAGCTCCGACGATCAGCTGGGAACGAACCGGTCCCAGCTGATCAGGTGCTGTGCTGTGCTTTACTGCACAGCTCGCACCCCTGTGCTTTACTGACCTATATCTTCTCAGCTGATTCGCACAGCAGAGCAGATTGCTGCACCTCAGCTGTGTTACTCCCAGCAGTAATGTGTAAGGTAAGTTTTCATAAAACTGCACACATGTAGCACGCGTGCACAAAGCGTGCAATCAACAAACTGGTTGTTAAACCGGCAGGATCCCACCACTGATCATATTGTCAATTAGGTAAAATTCCGTATAATATATTCAATCTTTCTCTCTCTTCTACACAGACATATTTTAGATGAGTAAAAGTTGCAAGTGGTAGAATGAGAAATAGGGTGTTCAAGCCATTACCTGTAAATAATTTTTCACATTTCTAGTTACCTTTTGTTGGAAAGGGAACAGAAAATTTTCTCTCATCAAGCAAAAGGGAGAATATTATTCATTAATTATTTTTTTAATTTTAAAAAGTTTGCATGGCTGCCCATCTTAAACTAACTGGGCAGTTATTAATAATAACAACAAATAACAATAAAATTACAACTCTATAAAAATCAGGCCTCAATCAACCATCAACTGTCTGCAGGCTCTACCACTTTACCCCAATTTTGGTAAGGAGCCAATTTTAATGGCTTTCAGGAGATTAAGAGGGGCGGGGGTACGCTGGATTGCTGAGGGGGGAATATTACATAAGGTAGGGCAGCCATGAAACAGGCACACTTCTGAGGTACCACTAGATAACCATATTTCAGGGAAGGCACCTGGATCATGCCTATTCTATTTGATCTAGAATTGGGACTGTTTTGTGGGGGAAACTATTGACTAGTAATTAATTACACACTAATTATCCTTCTCTGTCCTATATTACATCTATTGGCAGAAGAAAAATTAAAAGTTAATTTACATTGTGGTAAAATGCACGGCAAACAGATAGGCAGGCAGACACAGACAGACCGACCAAATTCCTTGTAATATATGCAATTCAGTCTTCTCTAGCCTTCCCCAATAGCATGGCTAACTGAGCTATGAGTATCATTAAAATGAACTACTGCATAGTCAAGTCAAATTAAATCAAATAAAATCTTTATTATAGTCAAAGACCAGCAAATGTTCTATTGTGTGAATTGCAATTACAGCAGAAAGTATCAGTTAATTGATAATCTGAGATTCTTTAAAATTTATCATTATTCTGAAATTTTGATTATGTTGCTCCTTGTTATTACAACCCAATGGCTCGTACTGTAGATTTATAAATCTGGGAGCAGTTAAAAGAACTCAAAGAAGTAAAAAATGAATGAAGATCAGCTAGGACAAGCTGAATTAAAAACTAGAACGGGAGTCAGCATCATTCTGAAATAGCCCTGGACTTCAGTGCTTTCATGAAATCAGCAGTATTGGACATCTAAGTTTCCCCATTGGAGGGAACTCTTGTCACACTTTTCAATTTCACTCCTAAACTTCAGATGCAATAAAAGAGATTTTGCTTGTCAGAAACTCCCTAAGAAGGTTGCAAATGACGATCCCAAGACCCCGGGATGCTGCAACCATCTTAACTACATACCAGTAACCAAGCATCCAAAGTTTGATGATGTGATTGTGGGAATGTTGCAATCGTCATAAGTGTGAAAATTGGCCATAAGTCGCTTTTTCAGTACTGTTGGGACTTTGAACAGTCATTAAATTCATGATTGTAAGTTGGGGTGTACCTGTAACTTGGCAGAGAAAAGCAATAGAATTCCTCTGTGAGGAATGGGCTGTTTTTAAATGCGATATAACAGATATATCAAACTGAACACTAAGGTGGACCTAGTTTTCTAGCTGCCATCTTCTATGCCTTTACTGGGGCTTCTTCAAGCAAAGCTTTAGGGCAGTCACATACTCCAGAGGATCTCTCGTGTCATGTTTTGTGGGTTGAGCCATTTAACCACAAAATTTGATATTTTGATATTTGTTGTTGTTAGTTGTTAATTTGATATTTTGATATTTGTTGTCGTTAGTTGTTAATTTGATATTTTGATATTTGTTGATATTTGTTGTTGTTAGTTGCGAAGTTGTGTCTGACCCATCACGACCCCATGGACAACGTTCCTCCAGGCCTTCCTGTCCTCTACCATCCTCTGGAGTCCATCTAAACTCACGCCTACTGCTTATGACTGTTCAATTATTGCAGACACCACAGCCGAAATGCTCTGTTTATGTCAGAGTTGAAATTTAGACTTTTGAACCACAAAAAGCAAATTAACTGTATTTGCCCACTAAAAAAAAAAAAAAGGGATTCCAAAAGCTTTAGAAATCCAAATCATGAATTAGATACAAAATTCATGTTTGCATGGTTCTTAAACAAAGCAAAAATAAAAACAACATTTCATTCTTCTTCGTCCGTGTGGGTTCTGAGCTATCTAGAACTTTGAATCAGATAAAATATTAAGTAAAATCAATATGAGGTTGATCCTATTTTAAAATCAATCTTAAAATAGGATGTGGGAAGGGCTAACGTCATTCAAGGTGCTTAGATGATATCACCATGTCCCGGACTCTTGCAAGGGCAAGAGGGCGGAAGAGGCAAGCATAGAGTAACTGATTCTTTACATAAAATCCAGCTATCCAATACTTTGTAGGCTACTCATAGAAACAATGTTCACAGTCCTTAAGTCCTCTTATTTATTCTTCCTTCTTTTTCCTTTCTTTATCTTATGCAAAACTATTCAGAAGAACTCCAAACCATGTATGGTATTTTGTGGCTCTCAGTTGGCCTAACAAATACAGGAAGTCTTTGGCTTATGACCAAAATTGAGCCCCAAATTTATGTTGTTAAGTAAGATGGTTGTTAAATGAGTTTTGCTTTATTTTACGACCTTTCGTGCCCCAATTGTTAAGGGAATCACTGCAGTTGTTAAGTTAGCAACATGGTTGTTAAGTGCATCTGGCTTCCCCATTGATTTTGCTAGTCAGAAGGTTACAAAGGGTGAGATCAAATGACCTCAGAAAACTGCAACCATCATAAATATGAGCCAGTTGCCAAGCGTCTGAATTTTTATCACATGACCATGGGGATACTGCATTGGTCTTGTGACAAATGGTCTTAAGTCACTTTGTAAGTTGTAAATTGAGGACTAACTTGTAATATTATAACTAAATGTGCATTTTAGACTTCGGAACAGGCAAGTCAACTTTTTGCAGGGTAGATGAAGAACTATACTTGATTTCTGATTACAGAAATCATTTCTGTAATTCTGAGAAGCTGTGCTAGGAGGCCAGGACAAATGCTAAAGTTTAATTTAAGTCAACTGTAAGATTAAAAAGAAAAATCTGATGGTTTTCCAGGTATTTAATTGTCATACTCTTGCATTACCTTGAAAACCACAATTTGCTGACAACTTTTGGAAAGCTGAAAAAACCCAAACTTTGGGTTTAGAATATATAAAACAGAAACTCAGTTGTGAAGGAAATTACTGCTTTATTTGCCAAGTTTGCAGGAAAAATACATTTCCAAGTTAATGTGGTATAAAGGCAGAAGATTCTCATATGGAAAGTTGTCTTATTACAAATACTCCCTTGGTAGAAATGGAAGATAACACATGAAAGATTGGATTAATCTTCTCTTAGTGAGAAGTTAACTTAAAAAGAAAAGAACTTTTTAAGGATATTAAGACTCCAAATAAACAGAAGACTTTGTAGCTGAAAAAATCTGTACTGCACTGCAGACTTTTTTCTCTGGCAAATAAACGTGTTCTTTTAAATCTGCATAAACAATAGACTTTATTTTTTAACTTCTTACTTACTTGTTTATTTATTTAAAACATTTCTAACCTGCTGCAATAAAAGAAGAATTCAGTGGCTTATGCAGAATATATTTTTTAAAAATATATCCATGGTTCTAACTTCACAATAAATGCAATTAAAATTAAACTACCAAATATAAAAGTGGAAATAATAAAAATAGAAGCCAAGGATGGCATTTTAAAATCAGGGGCAGGTAGCTTTTAAGTTCAAATGTGTTCATTTGTTTCTTGCCAAAAGCATAACCGTGCCCAAGTAATAAACATGTAAATGATATAGGAGCCTGAGTGGCGTAGGAGGCTAATGCCTCCTACTAATGCAGCATTTAACATCCAGCTGCCTGCAATTACTGCGAGTTCAATTCTCACCAGGCTCAAGGTTGACTCAGCCTTCCATCCTTTCTAAGGTGGGTAAAATGAGGACCCGGTTTGTGGGGGCAATAAGCTGACTTTGTATAAATATACAAAAGTATGAAGGCTATTGCTTAACGCATTGTAAGCTGCCCTGAGTCTCCAGAGAAGGGCGGCATATAAATATTAAAAAAATTAAAATAAATAAATAAATAAAATAAATAAAATATAGAGCAAACATGAGCGGCTCTGGTAGATGAATGGACAATATAAGTAGCATGCAGAGTATCCCGTCCCCATCTCTAAAATGTCCCAAATTTCATGCGATATGATTGATATGAAATGACCTACAAATCCTTTAATAATAAATGCATAATAAATAAGGAAGAACCATAAAAGTTTGTAAAACATTGCGGCTCATGCATGAGACCACGTGTCCTGTCAATACTCTCATGGAAACCATGGAAATTTGCATAGTGATGTATCTGACTTGAAATTTTGGCAAATGTTTTAACAGTCATGCAAAATAATTTAATAGCATCTGGCATTAAAAATGTTGCTGACTCCCAAACATAGGCCACAAGGAAAAGAATTAGGCAACAAAAAACAAAATACCCTTATTATCTCTGAACTCTGTATACAACATTAGAAGGCTCTTTCCACAGATGTCCTGCAACATTATCTTCTTCTGTGTAATGGATGATACTGTAATTGATGGCATGAGAAGTATAGTGATCTTCCAATGGATAATAAATTTGACCACTTAAAAAGAAAAGTCAAATTTGTACTAAAGTAAAGGTTAATGTTCCCCTCATGCATATAGTCTAGTCGTTCCTGACTCTAGGGGGCGATGCTCATCTTTTGTTTCAAAGCCAAAGAGCCAGCGCTGTCCGAAGACATCTCTGTGGTCATGTGGTCGGCATGACTAAACACCAAAGGCGTACAGAATGCTGTTACCTTCCCACCAAAGGTGGTCCCTATTTTGCATTTTTTATGTGCTTTCGAACTGCTAGGTTGGCAGAAGCCGGGACAAGTAACGGACTCACCCTGTTACGCAGCACTAGGGATTCAAACCGCTGAGCTGCTGACCTTTTGATTGACAAGCTCAGCATCTTAGCCCCTGAGCCACCACTTAATACATATCAATAAGCAAATTATCTTTGATACAGAAGTGTGGTGTCAAAGAGTCTGATCTTTATGTGCAATCTTAAATGATGGTGAAAATAATATTTAGGGATTTACTTCAGAACGTCTTTCATTACCTTAAATTAAACGTATCTTAAAGAAATGTAATCCCATTATATGATGTACTAGGGTTGTTTACCCACAGACTCCAATATTTAAAAGTATTTTATATAGTATTATCAAAGCAAGCACTAGAGAAAGTTGACTGAATTCTTATGCTGCTTAGCATACACTATGTTGTTGGCTATGCTGAAAAAATACTAATTTATATACTTTAAGTACTTAAAATACTTAATAGAGTGGTGCAGTGGTTAGAATGCAGTATTGCAGGCTGACTCTGCTCACTGACCAGCTGGTCGGTAAAATGAGGACCCAGATTGTTGGGGGCAATATGCAAATAATGCTTGCATTGTAAACCACCCATGCAAATAATGCTTGCATTGTAAACTACCCAGAGAATGCTGTAAAGCACTATGAAGCATATATAAGTCTAAGTGCTGTTGCTATTTTATTAAATCAAGCAATTGATCCATATACGCAGGTATTCACAGTAATAATTGGAAATAGAATTTAGATGTCACTTAGTCCAACTTAGTCCCAAATGGTTTGGTATCCAGCTTCTTTTTTACATGTCTCCAATGAAGAACACTCTACCACTTCCTAAGAAAGTCTGTTCCACCCTGGAACAATTCTTAACTTTAGGAATGATTTCCTAAAGTCCCCAGAAAAAACAGTATCATTGCAATTTAAGCCCCCTGTTCTATATCCCACATTCTATACTCATACAATTGATTTTTTTTTCGGGTGTTCTGTGTTTTATGTCTATTTTTCCTCTTGTCCTATATAGTATTTACTATTCCTCCCCATCTGTATATCATTCACAGATTTCATAGTGATGTTTTCTACCCCCCTCATCAAGTTATTTATAAATAGAATAGAATATAAAATAGAATACTTTATTGTCATTTTGAGTGTACACTAATCAGCATACATTAAAATGATAGATAGATAGATAGATAGATAGATAGATAGATAGATAGATAGAT